>JANTFB010114533.1:0-11928 GCA_026546635.1 Porricondyla nigripennis | reverse complement strand
CACTCCCTATTGTGGCTATGGACCTTGCGACTTTTTCGGATGCAAATGTGATGGTGGCTGTCGGCATTGAAGACCATCAGAAACCTAATATTCTTATCAAGTTACCTGCAAGATCGTCAATTTAATTCCAATTTGTCATATTTAGCAAATAAAAAACGAAAAATGATACAATTCCAAAGGTGTTGTGATTTATTCTTAGGATATAAAACTTTTTTGACGAAATTCGTCTCCTCAATAATTTCATTGTTGGATAGTCCAATGGATACCATGGCCGTACAAATACAGTAGATACATTTCCAATAATATACCGGACCATCCAACATCTGCTTGGCTCCAGATTCTATTGGCTCAGGAGCATAACGTACTACAGCGTTCCGGGGTTTGTTAGAGAGATCATATTGCAGAGGAAATCATTGCATATTTTCGCAAGTATGAACTCTCTGGAGGGAATTCGTACTAACGGGGTCACGATAGATGCTTTTATGTCATTCGTTGATTTGTTAACGTCTGCAACAATTACTAGAATTAGTTATACCTTGTAAGTCAATTTGATGACAATTAGAAGCGAGTTCCTCCATACAAGAAGTTCGCCTTCCAAAGTTTTTCTGGTCGGTTTCTGCTATTCGGATCGGAAATAATTTTGCTATGACCTAATGGTCTGACCATAACCTCGAAGATTGTTACTCAGATCGTTGGGCGATCGAAATCGAGTTGTCACATTTGGACGGTGAGGCTTCAGTCCGATAATGGATCACATTTTGCAAGTGAAAATTGTTACTGTGGTGTACCTACAAAGCAATGTAGGGGAAATACCAAATGACACCAAGGGTGCTCATGGGTTCCGAAGTTCGTATGGTGCACTTCACTTCGACTGGAGAGTGTCAAAATGGTAAAACCGACCCGTTTAGCTTTTTGTGAGCTTGGCGCTGGTTTGTATATATGATCGGCAAGATGAAAACAATCAGATGACACAGTTTATTATGACGGATTGGATACGTGTCGCATTGGATACATCTAGCTACATAGATTGGACGTAGCTTCCGTGCATATTTTTACGTAGAATTTTACACGAGCACGCATTGGATTTGTGTCGGTTTCCCACATGAACCGAGCCGGGTGTTGATGGTTGTCTGAAAAAATGTGTCTGGAGTCTTCCTGGACCAAAATCTGAATGCGTCGCGCATTCATCTAGTGAGCTTAGGAACAAATGCAAGAAAAAAAAATTGAAAAGACACTCCTTGTCGGGACACTCCTTGATACATAGAAATCCTACAACGTGTGCCCGTACACCAGAAACACATACCAAACTGAAAATGTCTCTATTCATTTGGGTTTTACAACGTAAAGGGTTTTCTTTAAATTTCATTATCAACACATCGGCAATTCATCGGATTTTTTTCGCAAAACCCATGACGCTTGAAAATTGAAGGGTGTGAATGAACCAGCACGGCATTATGCAACAATAATAGCTTGAAGTACTACTTGTGCGAAATAGATCTAGCAAATTCATTATGTGACGTTACGTTTACTTTGAATGTACGTAGCTTTATATGTATGTGGAGGTCTCTATACAACAACAATACTTTGGCGACGAAGTTCACATTTTGCGAGCCACGTCAATTTCGGTAAGTGTATCCATCAAATCGCGATGGATACACTTACCGAACTCTGTCGAAAGTCAGAGCAATAATCCAGACCCATCCTCAGTAAGTACTTGAAATATCATTGCGTTGTTGCGTACCGCGCACACAGTGATTCAAAGGCACTCAACATCATTCGCTTCTTACCATTATTTATAATTTTGTCCGGTGAAAGTTGTAGATCATTCCATCACACGTTCGTGTCGGCTGTCGACATTCGAACATGAGAAGTTATCTTTCGCATTTATTCTTCGAGTCGATTTGCAGTAGACTAGAAGGCAAGTGACAAATGAATACCTCATAACCTGCGGCACAAAAATTTCAATATGATGCTTGTGTGCACGCATGTCTTGCAATTTATTTCAGCCAACGAGCTATAAGGAATCTAAGAAAGCGGAGGAACCCAAGAACGAGATTTCAAAGTCACATCCTTCAAAGATTTTCACTACTCACATCCATCAAACATATCTCGAAGACTATAGCTATAATTAACCAGCATTCGACCATAGCTATAATTAAGTGTGTGTTATCATGAAATTCAATGGAAAACCCTTGACGTCGGAGAACCGATGTACACGAACGTCCGCTAAGGATGCGATAAGAGATGAGTTATTGAGACGTAGGTGGCATGTGCTTCGTACTATTTGTGTATACCGATCAGTATAAATAGTCGGCTGCTACACAGTTCAGTCATCAGCTCGATTTGATCGTTCAACGTAACACAACGTACTCCACACGGCAGTATCCTGTAATCGCGCATCGCCGCCAATATTCGAGTGAAATTCCTAACGAGAGTGAAAGAACCGCAGTTTAAGAAGAAAAGATGGCACTGAAGTTGAGCGTTGTTCTCCTCATCGCATTGATGGTTGCTGTACAATTATATCAAGCGAACGCTGCTTGCTGTCATCCCTCTTTCGGTGAGTGCGGTGATGGAACGAGAGGCACTCCCTATTGTGGCTATGGACCTTGCGACTTTTTCGGATGCAAATGTGATGGTGGCTGTCGGCATTGAAGACCATTGAAGAAAATTCCAACACATTGTCAGCAAGCTCGTCAGTTTAATGTTAGTTTGGCGTATTCAGCCAATAAAAAACGAAAATCTATACAATTCCAATGTTTTATCTACTTCTCCCAGTTTGATTTGTTCTTCTTCGGAAAATAAATTTTGAATGGATAAAATTCCTCTGATCGATAATTTCAATGATGGATAGTCCAATCTCAATGGATACTATGGCCGTTCGACAAAAATACAATACAGTAGCTCGGGAGCGTACTAGAGCGTTCCTGGTTGTGTTGGACCTAGACCATAGTGCAGAATTTTTTAATGAATTCCAGAGAAATGAATTTGATATTATTTCTCAAATATTTCCAATAATTATTTTAATTACATTCCTCTACTTCAAGGGGTAGACTACTACTGCAAGAATCGAAAGATTGACAAAAGACTTCAAGTGGTTTCAAAAGACTACAAAGACTTCAAATGGATCCATCCCGCCCTTACATCGTGCATTTCTCATTGGTATTCTCTTTCGCTCTCTACTACTGTTCTGTCCGATCGGTGAATTTCGTCCAAAATGTTTTCTTAATATTTGTTACTAAAGAACATGTGGGAAATTCGCCTATGGACACTTCATCTGACGTATCACACACACACGCCGTCGAATCTGCCTTACCATGTTCATTTTTCGCGTTACGTAAAGCCGGCAACGAGTGACATGACTTGGTTTGTGATTACATACAATTGTTGACACTCAATGAACTCAATGAATTAGGGAATAAAATAAGTGAATGAAAGTGGCGAGCAGCTCAATGGCACCGACTAAGAATGCCAAGAGGACGACAAAGAAAAAGAATACAAATAAGTATCTATCAGCATAGAACACTGTTCCCCTTTTTCTCTTTTCGTGTTATGCGCAGAGCAAACGATTTGCTTCAGTGATTCATACGATTTCGACGAAAATCCTATACGCAGATTGTGGTTCTATCACACAATCAGAAAGGCAATGCTATCGCCACACAAAACTTGCAAGATAGCCCTTGCATTACTCCTGCGCGCCTATCCTGCATCGATTTTCTGACGAACGCCAACTCCACGTTACAATCAATTGCGTCTCCATAGATTCTATGTTACGCCACGTTAACTACGTTACGAACTTAACGTAGGATTTTTCATGAGTGCACATTGAATTTTGGGTAAATTCTAGAAGAGAACATTGCTATAGCAAATAAAATTCATACGAGTCACTTACTGTATAGGATGGGACCTCATCCGAATCGAATGAGACGCAATTTACTCCCACGAGAAAAGAGCGACGCGTCAGATCATTCGCAAAAAAAATCGAATATTTACATTAATTGAGTATGAAGTTGAGTTTGTATGAGGATGCGATTCTCCAAAATGCAATCATTTTTTGTTTTATTCAATTGTATGGATGAATTCCACAATTATACGCTATGTAAATTCCATGACTCTGTAACGCACTACATTATCGACGTTTCGTAGTGTTTGATTGAATGGAACAATTCACAACCAATGTGTGTGTCTGCTGACATTTGGAATGAGTGTAGAAACGTCTACAGGCAATTTTCCAAAGAAATTGTACACATGTTCATTACTCCGCATTCCCGTGCGCAAATTCTGCGTTTGTTATTTGTCACACATGCGTACTCAACTCAAGCACGATAGTGACGGCTACCTGCCAGCTGGCGATAGTCAACTATATGTATCAAGTGCCGTGGGAAGCCTGGATTGCCATTGGCTGGGCATTTTTCGAGCATCGCGACCGAGTGGTGGCTTGAGTAGTCAGTAGTAGCTCCCAGCCGAGTTTAGGATAGGCACAAAAATTACTCGTGGGAAAAACGGTTTGTCGCAAGTCCTTTCCCAAAGGTTTTAATTAAAATACATTTCTTCACTTGATTTGTTGGAATTTTCATATTTTATTTGCTGAATTGTCAAGAACCTTTGCTCCCAATAGAGAGGGAGGAAAATTAGCTTTATAAAATATTAAATTAACATTTATTGTTGACAATTTGATGAAATTTCCTAATTTTCAATGGTTTTCAATGCCGACAGCCACCATCACATTTGCATCCGAAAAAGTCGCAAGGTCCATAGCCACAATAGGGAGTTCCAGCCGTTCCATCGCCACACTGACCGAAAGAGGGATGACAGCAAGCAGCGTTCGCTTGATATAATTGTACAGCAACCATCAATGCGATGAGGAGAATAACGCTCAACTTCAGTGCCATCTTTTCTTCTTAAACTGCGGTTCTTTCACTCTCGTTAGAAATTTCACTTGAATATTGGCGGCGATGCGCGATTACAGGATAATGCCGTGTGGAGTACGTTGTGTTACGTTGAACGATCAAATCGAGCTGATGATTGAACTGTGTGGCAGCCGACTATTTATACACAAATCGCACGCCACGCGAATTGGAATCAAGCTACGAATCAGTCAAATCGCGTTTATAGGATCCAGATGATGTTTTTTGCTTCAGGTTTTCTACGTCAAGGGTTTTTCAGGAAATAGCATTTCATGAAGCAGACCTGATAACAGCAATGCGAATAGAATAGCTGAAGTACTACTCCAATAACAATTCGTCTTCGCTACCGTACATATTCCGTTCTTAAGCAATTCAATATTCTTGCCTGAAGCTTTGCTGACCAATATTATTCATTTATGAATATCTGACCACCTGAATTTCGCAATAAAGTCCAACACTCCAACCCAAGTGTTCGCTCACGTTTGTAATATAATTGAGTTCCAGAAGCTAGTGGCCGAAAACTAAAATTGTCGCTTGTTCACGGGGAGTCTCCCTCGCGCTAGTCTCCTTGACTTTAGTTGAGCAAATTAAAGCATTACGCCGAACATCAATCGAAACACTGCTATAAATGAATTTTTTGAATCACTATTTATTTGTAAAGTGGCAAGTCCGCTTTGGTATGGTCCTCCTCAACACAGGGGGTTCTCGATCCGCTGATGTCATCTTGGATGGCAGTGGCAAT
Source organism: Porricondyla nigripennis (assembly GCA_026546635.1). Classification (NCBI taxonomy): domain Eukaryota; kingdom Metazoa; phylum Arthropoda; class Insecta; order Diptera; family Cecidomyiidae; genus Porricondyla; species Porricondyla nigripennis. Next base: position 6,282 of record JANTFB010114533.1, on the reverse strand, counting down.
CGCAACTTCGAGATCCGCAGAAGCCAAAGCCGCAGTAGGGACTGCCGTGCGATCCATCGGGGCATGCGCCACTCTGGTTGGGACAACAATAGTCTCGTTCCTGTGTTACATAGCTTGACGCGATGGTAACCATCAACGCAATAAGTAAAATAACGCCTATTTTCAGGGTCATCTTTATCCGCACGCCGGCACGCTTTGCGTTTCTCTAATACTCTTGACCCGAAAATGGAAAGAATAAGTGAAAAAACGAAGTTCTCGTTGTAAACGTAACTGTTGATTGCTTAAATCGAACTAAGGACAGAAATGCGTTTCTTCTCAATATTTATAGGAACATTCCAAGATCTGTGCACTGTCGATCTCGCCGTTTCAAATCGAAATCCTCCGCTTAGCGCCGTCACCGATCTCTATTAGGATTAAGATTAATCGATTAATCTCTATTAAGATTATCGATTAAGAACGATCCCCATCCCCACTAACCGAATAGCATTGGTCGTAGAACCCATTAATTCGATTACTTGTTTCGAGACAACCTTTGTGAAGTTGGTAGTTGGGATTGAGATGTGAAGGCAACAGTATCTGCCACATGTCCACCATCCATACGAAATACAAATAAACAAATTCACGGCGAATTCGACATCTCTCACGTTACACCGGTGCACATATCGAGAAGTGATGGAAATCAAGCGGCATTCGCTTGATGCAATTCTGCAGGAACCATCGATGCGCGCGATATTGAAGCCATCTTTCATTCGCAAACTGCACTGTGACACGAAATGTACCGAAACAACAAAGAGAACACGAAAGCAACAACAAATCGCACGGGTTTGTGTTTATTCCGTGTCATTTTGGCACATTTTCTGTTACTCGATTCCGATATTTCCTAGCGTATTTCTGCCTTTCTCGCGCGGAATATCTCCTGAATGAACTATGGCTTTTGATATCACAGACGGACACAAATGTGTTGCAAATGTTGATCTAGTAGCACACGATGCGCACATCAATTAATCAACAAATTGATATGGCTCGGCCACTGATCGCGACCCAAGATTGGGTTTTCCACCGGAGAGGATTCTGCAATTGATTCAGTTACTTCATAGTTCATACGAGTACAACGTACATATATTAATCTGATAAGAATTATGCACGTTTAGCGGGATTGTACATTGTACATTGATACGATCATAGTGCATACGTGTACGTACAGACACAGCATGCGCTGCAACCCATTACGTTGAAAAACCCAAGTTTTCAGGGCGTCAACAATATCGAAGTGTGTATTGGACTTGCAATGTCGCGGAAGCCCACTGGGCAAGTGCGACTGCATCGCAGCTTATATTCGCAACTACCTATCTTTTCCCGCAAATCATTCTTTAGAACAGTGTAGTATTTGAATGAGGTCGATGATCGAATATTTTACTTTCAGCCCAGAGTTCGTTTCATTCTGGTGGAACAAAAACCACTCCAGCATATCGACTCGAATGGATTGCAAGTGGAATATGATTTTGTGAGCCCCAAAATTCAATATGCTTGCCCATGATTCAGCTCTCAAAGATTGTGGAGATGCGAGCGACACATATCGGCCGGAAATAGCTGTTAACGCTTGTACCAGATCCAAATGATTTGTTGCCTTTTTCGCGTTGATCGGTACCATCGCACAGTCCTCATTTTTCACGAACCGCGTTCATCTGCTACATCGACCCAACAGCGATGAGGTGCGAAAAACGAAAGCGGAAATGCATCAATTCTGCTTTCGATACATTTTGTGCCCTCCCTCGACCTTATGGAGCATCTATTTCCCATTTCCAGATGCAACTGGCTGCAACTGGCTATAAGACGCTGTGGCGACACGTGAACGTGAGACTGTTCGGCATGCAGTGTGCTTGGATTCACTCGAATACTATCCACGTTGGGTCGACGAGTCAACGTCTTTCGCTGTGGTATTTTCCACGCCGCCCCTCTTTACCCCAATGGAATGTGGCCGCTACTCTGGGAAAACTATGCGGTACGAACCCAGTCCGGTTTCTCACGGACCGCTGTGGGTGCCAATAAACGATATCAAGGGTGTAAGTCCGTGAGGACCGCTCATCACTCTCCTCAAAACATTTAATATTTTTGACTTTTTCTTCCACTTCAAGCTCATGAAAGGGATAAATCTCTACTTTCGGGTCGCCGAATCCCGAAAGACATTGATATTGATATTTGGGGCTCGGATTCAAGCGTGAGCCGCCTATCGTTGACACTTTTCAAGTATTGCGCAACACTTCCTGCCATACCCGCACTGCGCCGCGAGAGATCGGTGCTTACAGAATTAACACAGCTGACGTCGGTCATTGCCACCCAGATGACGCCGGATCGCTCTGGAATACCAGATTCGGTGTTATTTTACACCGCATTCTTCTCTGAGTACACGCAATCAGCATGCACTCATTTTATTCATACTCCATAGTGCTCCTCACTGATGGTCTAGCTGTGAGTGCTCTTCACCAGCACAAACATGTGGAATGCACTGCACGCAGCCGTACAGCATACACTAGACTTCGAGAGACCCATGGAGTGGGTATGTGTCAAGTGCCGAGAGCGAAGATGCTTCAGATTTTTGTCGAGTTCTTGTACACTACGGATGAGCATCCAGAGCCTGGCTGCATGGATCGGAAGAGCGAAAAAAGTGGAAGAAAAACAAATAGAATTCGAATGGAATCCTCCAGCCGTTGAATAAATATTATTCATCCCGAGCACTGAGTGCGATGCATCGCGCTTTCCGCATCGTGCCTCGTGCAACTATGGAAGTTATTCAGTGTGGAAAACTTCCCCTGTTGGTGGTCTGCTGTACGCATTCAATGCGAACAGGCCCGTCTCATGTGGGTGCGACTATACATCACGAATGCATGACGCATTCGCACATACGCAGACGAGCGCACGTGTTCGTTCTCCATTTTTGCATTTCAATTCCGTTTAGCTTTTCTTCGCATTCAAATCCAAATTGGTCGAATTCCTTTTTCCAAGTTCCCACCTCGTCGTGTTGATGTGCAAACAAGAAATGAAAAAAAAGGAACGGAACTCATGCGCTCTCGAGAATTTGTCGTTTATGCTTTGGTGTGATTTCACGCTTCATTTGCAATTTTGCATCATAATTATCTCGATGGTTGATAATAAAAAGGATTCCTTTTTTCATCGTCCGTCCCTTACGCCAGCCAACATCAACCAGAGCGCAATGGTGTGTGCTAAATGCCAACCATTAAGAGAAAGAATGAACGAGTACCCACAAATAATCGCGTCAACAATTAACTGTGCGTGAGTGTGCCACCCAGCACTCTATGACTGCGCTGTAGCGACGACAACAGCGGCAAACGATTGCTTTAGTTTTTCCTCGTGTAGCCAGTCATTCCGGTTTTTGTAATAACAATAAAATCGAATGGGGTGCAAGCGAACAGGACGTCCAGCACAATATTCATGTTTTTCGTTTCCGCGCGGCGAACGATGAGCGGACGGCAAAAAACGTGCCCCGAGAAAAAACAAATTGCAGCGAAATAAAGATAAATTCGGTGTGGGCGCGCTAAGCATCTCAGCAATGAGTTGTAATACATTAAGAGCAAACGGTTCTTGTTTTCTGCTTGTTTCCTCTCGCCCTGGAAAAATCCATTGCGAAATTTGTTTGTCTATTTTTAATATTTTTAACATCCGTTCCTGGTTCGTCGTTATTACACACGAGCGACGAGCAGCGGGCATGGTTATGGATGCGTCGAGTGGGGCAAAGTGGCAATCGAGAGACGAAAACTCTTCTAATTAGAAAAAGTTTGAAGTATTTTCGAGGAGGAGTTGCCACTCGAACGAAAATTCGTATATAGAGCAGCTCAAAAACTCTCGCAAAATTGATACTCATTGCGCACGAAGTTATGGCAGGTCGGCCTCGGCGCATACGGTATCGCATTCATTTATAACTACATAATTGCGAATGATGTTCGTGCACGAAGTATTTTCGTTTCGGGCGGATAAAGAAACTGTTGGGGCGAATCAAGTCGAAGCGGATCCGGCTATTTGTAAACAATAGGCACTCGTGGAGCTGGAATCGCTAGAGGTTGCAGTCGATAGAATGGATCAATTAGTTCGAATGATGGTAATGCCGATTGCAGCGTGCTGTACGTGGCGCAGTTCCACTTCCCCCTTCCACTGTGTAGTGTGGACTGCATAGGTCCGTATCTTGTGGGTGCCGTTCGTCAATCAAATTAATAGAAAATTCGTTCTAATTGCCGTTGATGGAAATTCCATGGCACAATAATTCGACGTTATGGGAGCTTATTTATCAATGAGCGTGAAGAGTCATAATCGGCATGTGTGGGATGCATCATTCCCATCGAATGATCGCATAGCAACGAGAAGTCGTTGATTCCATTTCGTTTACTCGAGATGGCTGGGACCATCATCGCCGTCGAAATGAAGATTACTTTTGGACGGCATCATCATGCGGAATTGGGTGAACCATGAACGTTGGCGATGCTAGCGTTCGCACCAAGCATTTATGGAAAGTGTAATGTGTGCGCAGGCAATTTGCGGGCTTATGGAGGAACAGAAATGATGCCTACATCAGAACAAAGTTAATAAGGATTTCGATGTGCGTCTGAATCGTTCCGTGCACGCCACCAATTGGGATCGCGCATACATAGGAAGTGCGATACGCCAATGTCATTCATATTTGGAATGTGATGAACAGATTTTCTCCCGGGTATTCCCGTAGCGCCCGCTTCAGTGAATTGTCAACGGCATGGTCCACATCCATATAATGCACCTGCACTTCTGCACATAGCGCAATAAGCTGAATGCGGACTCAGTAGTCTCTAATTCAATACAAAAGCAAATACTTATACATTCCATTCTCGGGAAAGCGGAAAGATACATGAATTCGCTACGCAATTATGCGCAATAACGTGAAGTGCATTTATGCTGATTATATAAAACGTATAGGTCGCGATGCACTGATGAATTCTGAAGAAACGAAACGGAACACGCAACACCCCCATTCATTGGTATGAAGAAGTATTCCATTCAGGTGATCCATTGAAAGTAGGGCTGATGCGTTTATGCTCATTAGTCAATTGGTCTTGTTGAACACTCGCACATACTATTCTATGACTTATGACTATGAACCTATGATTGGCGCAGGGGTGAGAAGACGTCACTGCGTCTTCAACAAAAATTCAATTTACTCGCCAGTTTGCAACACAAATTGTGATGTTTTCTATTGAAGAAATTCAGCAAATTGGTCTATTATGAGGTCAGCACACAGGAGCTCAGTCAGCATTTTAAGTTTCGTGCCAACGTTTCGATCGTTCATTGAGGCTTACTTTGGGTTCTACTATAACGTATGTACGGGTATGTGTGGCAAGTATTCCGCATGTCGTGTGGCATCGAAGAATAACTGCCGCTCTCCATGATTACTTGAATTTGTAACTGTTCATGAACATGAATACGTTCGATCTGGGAAATGATAAAGAATGGGAGAGAAAATCACCTCCAAATTCCGTCCATGGTGCGTCGCAGTATTCACATCAACGATGTGGGCGGAACGTCAATGTTGCAAGTCATTTGTGTAGTTTCAGCCGTCAATGTGACTTTGCATCGATATCGTATCTTTACTCTACCCAACTGCATATTAAAAATACACAAAGAATTCAATACAGGCGGATACGAGCACGAATATCCATTAAAATATCGATTTACAGCCCAGTGTCGACGAGGAGTTGAACTTTCGAAATACGCAGGATAATTGAACTGTGTGCGGGTGTGCTGTATACATCGGCTCAGGTGGATACATATATCGTAATTTGATATTGTATACCTGACAGACAATGGCCTATGCCTTCGCAAAAATATTCATACTTTCATATTGTGCGTGGGATGTTCTTCGGGCGACGCCTGTGCAATAAGGACAATGGCTTGGAATATCTGCCTCAACAAGCAAGTAGTGGAAAAATCATGGACAGCGTATTCACGAGGTCGACAAATATGTGATAAATCGTCGCATTGACACATTCATCATCCCAACACAGCAGTTGGCGGCTATGCATTTCACAAATCCGCCTTCAAGCAGTGCACCATTTGCCATTGGCGGCAAGACTGCTGTACTGCTGATGGCTTAGAATAACCTAGGCCTAGGGCTAGGCGTCATACTCGTACTCGTTCATACCTAATACCTAGGAATGTTCAGAACATAACCGCGGTCAAACATGACCGCATAATTGACCACAGCTCACCGCATCGCGAGAAGGATCAGAGGTGAACTCAACA
>JANTFB010114422.1:0-11945 GCA_026546635.1 Porricondyla nigripennis | reverse complement strand
TGCTCCCACATCTTCTCCATGGTCTGTCTAACGTTGAATATTTGGTCTGTAGTGGACTTTCCGGCCCTGAAACCGCAGAATACCCCCTGCTGGTTCGAAATTTCCCCCCCAACGACCGTTAGGTTTCGAAACGAACGGCATGCTCCGTACGCATCACCCGCCTCTGATTTTTTTTATCATTTAACAGCATTGTCCGTATCGGCCAAACACGAATAACAATCTTTCGCCACCAACAGAAACGAAGATTCCAACTGGAACACCGTTTGAAATTGAACTCAAACTGAGTAGTTGAGAGCGGGAAGGATCGCGAAATAAAGTGAATCGGGGAAGTTCATCGTTTTTTTTCATTTTATTCCGAATTTACAAGACCATTTTCTGACAGATATCCGGTTCGGACCCATCTTCGAATCACCGCAATCGCGTACGATGGCCAATTGCTGTAGTTTGAATTTAAAATGTCCCTTGTACTTCGGTTGGCCGAACCAATATTGTGAATCGATCGCACCAACTATCGACTTATCGCGATCGCCTTCAGTTGCGAGCAACACTAGGTCAAATCTGAAGCACGAACTAATTTGCCAAGCTTCTGAATTCTCGAAGTGATAGCCTCATTGTGGACGGTGTCGATGACAAGAAGGATGCCTGCTAAAAGACTTCGAATACGGCAATCGCTTGACCTGGAGTCAAGAAATGGAAGTGCACGCACAATGGCACAGTGTTGACCAGATGCCTTCAGAATTGCCCCGATTTGTCGCAATCAGGTCGAATGCCCTTCGGGCCCGGCAAATCGCCCAGAAGCTAAAGCGCCACATTCGTCGTCACTTAAATTTGAATACAGGGGACGAGGTTAATTTTCGCAAAGTATTCGATGCATCGAATCACACATTCCAGGTATTCGCATTTCTCCACAGTCAATAAATGCTGACTGATCTTATGCAGCAGCGTCGTGGTGGCATTCGATTTTTGTGGTCTTGATTTGAATTAGCAAAACGAATTCGTCCAAAGACTTTGGATCGCATCTGATCAAGGTGTCCGACACAACGCCGCACAATCGCCTCAACCAATTCGGCCGAAAGACATTCGGCTCGATACCGAGGATTGCAATGTGCGTAACAAGCATCAATCTATCGGAATGCTTCGCAATACAGCTTGTTCAGTAAGTCCGTCATCATTGCAGTTTGGTCCACCGGCGAAGACACTCGAACCATCTGCAAAGGAAGAAAAGTAGCTCAAGACTCGCTGTAACAAAACGTGAGTCATCACGCATGTGGCACATACCTTGAGCACTGCATTCAATCCGATTCTATGGAATTTCTTCAGATCACTTTGCAGCAATTCAAAATACATTATCGAAAGTAGTTTTCTGCTTTTGATGCGATCTCCTGCTCAAACCGATTTTGAAGCATTCTTCGCTGCTTTTCCGGCATGTCGTGGTACAGTGTCTGAAGGGCGTGATCGTGGTTCAGTTCAGCAGCTTAGCACGTGCCGACCATACGAATCCAACATTACTTGGTCGGAATGCAGCTGTTAATCCAGGATATCCAGGATCAACAGCTGCATTCCGTTTCATATTCTTGGAACATTTGGCTTCCAATTGCACCACCGCATATGGATCGGGCGTGATGTCACTCCTAGGGAGCACCTTTTCCAGGATGATTTAGTGAAGGAATTGATGAACACCAAACCATCCTGGAAAAGGTGTTCCCATTTCGGATTCACCGGAGTCGCTTCGGATAATACGCACTCGCGAAGTGTCGACAAAACACCGCGCAAATAGTTATTTCCACGGCACGGAAAAACTTTCAACTCGGTCGATTTATACGATGCATGCGTTAAATGGACAAAACTAGGGGTTATGTAACAGAAAATGTGCAGTGTGCTTGTGCACTATCAGTTCAACTGGTGTTAGAGTCAAGTCTCCTTTGACATTCCGTGGAATGTCAAAACCATACACACATTCGGCACGCAGTCGATTCACACATGCATTCGAATACGTCATACTTATACACATCTTTGCTATCGTAACTGACCGAGAATGGAAATAGGCCACAACTCCTCGCACACTGTATGCATTTATGTTTTTGAAATTCGATCGAAACATTTCAATAGAGCGTTTTCCCGTTTCGATTGGTATGAAGGCCTCTACTGTCATGCACGTACAGCGGCAAATGCGAACTCTCTCGCAATGTTTTGACAGTCACGTTCTGTCAAGTCCGTAATTGAACGAAAGTGTCATCATATAGTTAGAGAGGTCCCACAACCCAATCAAGACAATATTGCAATCGATCACACACAAAATTGCATTCTGCTCGCGTACTGTCGTGTAAAATCCGCATCGAATCAATCACGGTTTGGCGAAGTATTGAAGTGGTGAATTTCCCCGTGACCGTTTGAACATGCACTTTTTATTCCTCTTTCTATTTCACCGAAGATGTAGCGGCTTCACGACTCAGGCGATTGAACTGGAAAAAAAGATAGAGATTGAAGCGAGAAAGAGCCGCGACACTGTTCGGTGGAGAGAAAACTTTTGCGATGAGCTCATGGGAAACTGCATTTTTCGTAATTTTATTTATCAAAATGTCATCAACATTTACTGTATACAGACACTAAGATGAGCAACACGGAGCACGCGTTGAATCACTTGAATGCGATCCGTGAGATCGACCAAATTCCAAGCTGACTCGGGACGGAGCAACCCGATTGGCACATGCCATGTTCAAGGAGGATTGCGAATGGGCGATAATAATACGCGTATTCATCAATAACAAGCATCCCCATTCGACAAATGAAAATGTCACGGCTATCTACCGTCTTCTTCAAAATATGGCCAAATCCGGAAAACCAGCGAAACTGACTGAAACTGAACTACTGAACGTGTTGATCGCAAATAATTTCTTGGCTAAGACAGTCACACGGCCGGTTACATGGTTAAAGTGCACTTGGTCGACAATGACTTGCCAGGTGCGGTGTAAACTTTTGAAAGACAATTCGCGGAAAAAAAATCACGTCGAATCATTCGCCGTCGATGATGGCACTTATCGTCGCCAACTACATGGAACGATTGCAGAAAATCTTTAAGATGCTCCAACTGAAGTATTCGCAGAGCGATGCAGCACTAGCACTTGTTACAAGTTAAATTCAGCTCGGAAATATTGAGCAAGAAAGAGTACTGCTAGACCAAGACCCCGAATTGTCTCGCAACTCGAGCGATGCGTTTCAAAAAATTTGCGAACGCTTATATAGTTACGGCGAATATTCGATTCTGAAAGGATTGCTCGAAGCCACCGATGGATTGGAATAACACCGCAGAACCATTTACACACTTCTTTTCGCTCATTTCTGTGCACAGCAAAAAACGGATGTGGCCATTCAGGTCTGACGCAAACAAAGCGATCAACACGAAGGAAGAGTTTTAGCTGCAACTGGCCTCATATTTGCGAACGAATAACGTCTCCGTTCAGATCGCCAGCGCTCGCCCCAGTACTTCCCTTATATATATCGTCAGCAGGAATAATAGAAAGACAGCTGCACTACGAAATGAATTTATCGACGATGCATTCACATTCTTCAGCCAAATCAACACTGTCTCTGCACGACTGTCAGCCGACTATTCCTGCCTGATTTTATCATCAATTACTTATTTTATTCTGCATTTTATGCTTTCTTGTGATATTACAAATGTATTATTATCTGTTGCCTGTGGGCGAATTTGTTTGAAATAATTTTTTCAATTATAAATTATTATTATTATTAATCCTCAGTACATGCGTTTGGCTTCAGATTTCGTTCGTTTGTTGAGCAAGAGCCGACGCTACTCGAAAGTAGTTGACGTCGTAATCGTTCTTCCTCGCGCCAGAATTTCATCTGTAAATAATCCAAAACAAGAACGTCGTCGTCGCCATTCAAGAATTCTGTTTGCAGCCGCATATCGTTGTCGTCCTTTATCACCCCTGAATGGACCATTCTCTCGTTCTTCCCTTCTCGCCTGTTCAATAAAACCCAATGAGCTGGTGTATTCTATATTTGCATCGCCATATCCGGCTGCATAGCATCACTCACCGATCGTACCACGGTGTTGAGACCTTCACGAATGTGATGTCTTCTGTGAATTACGTTTTGTATTTCGTTGACATCTGGAACATTCGATTCGACATTGACTGGTGTGAACCGAAGTGGGAATAGGACAATGAACTGTGATCAAGTTACCGCTGGATGGAAAGTTTTTCTGCTCGTAAGGAAATATTTTCGATGATATGATCAGTCCCTGCTGCTTGGAGAGACCTTCCGCACTTTGAAAAATGAATAATTGATAATGCCCGTGACGAAGACACGTTCGCCATCGTTCAGTCTGTCAGCAGACACTGCCCCATTGCCAGTGCTCCAGGCAATGTCTGCTGATAGCCTGATTGAGCACGAATATTTGATGTTTCGCAAACGATTCATTGCGAAAATAAAATGCACGGGGTGAGTTTTAATCTGCTCCTTGGCTCAAAATGTCCACAACGCTCATTCATCAGTATTTCGCGTTGGCGATGATGGTGTCATAGGTAGAGTGGGGGTAACGCTGTGTGGGCGAATATATGGCACTCCTACCAAACTGAGAAATGGAAAAAAGGAATGTTCATTCGTTCCATTTTCCAGTTTAGTGGGAGTGCCGTATATTCGTCCGCACAGCGCTACCCTCATTCTATCTGTGAACTGAAAATGTTTCCCTTCATGAGACCACCGACGCACATTATTTGGAAATGCAACAATCCGCCGAGGGAAATATTCGTCACCTTTTGTTGGTCGGTTCTGTGCCTGGTGCAAATTGTTCGGATGATGTGAATCTCAGCCCTGGATGGTGCGTTCCTTTCGGCATTCAAGAACAATCGCATCATTTTCGTGAACGGTTTTCCTTCTTTCCACACCACTTATCACATCAAATCGACGACTTTCAGATATTAAATGACCATTCAACGTGGCCGGCATGTCAAATGCTTGTCATGTACGCATTATCTGTCAATGTTCGAGTGAGCGAGTATTAGTGAGAGAGTGTCTGTTGGCACGACATAGGTTCAATCATGCTTGCTCACTCGAACAAACGCGTGCAGAGCGCACTTACTGTCTGAAATGCTAACCTTTTTCATATTTTACCTTTTTCCACATTTTCAAAACTCTTGACGACAGGTCTGGCTACTGGTGGATGTGTTTCCGTAAATCTGGGTTTATTAATTGGTTATTTCAATACTCATGTACACACAATTTAATACACAATACTCATGTGTACGGAATAACGTATCAGGACGATTCTTTTCACGAATTTTCGGTAACACGTGTGTTTGAGACGACCTCTGTTTTTCTGTCATACTTACTGTCATACAGTAGCGAAGAAAAAAATGTGTTGACAGATGAGAGATGACAGATAAATATATTTTCGATTCGTTTTGAAAAATGGTTCGAAAGATTGTACGGAAAATATGGAAAAATCTCCAAAATTAATAAATTGATAATTTATTTAAAATATGTAATAGATATTTCTTGATAATATTTGTTCGAAGCAAATGTCTGACAAGAACAACGGCCGATTCAAATTTTCCAACATTCAGCCGCATCGAGGCGCTCGCCGCATGCGTCTCCCATGCTGTTCGTACAAAAAAAACCAAACAAGCCACGGGTGTAACGTATATGCTCTGTTTATTTTGATGCGACGGAACAATAAATTGGTATCGACTGCGGAAATTTTTCACATAAATGTATGGATAATGGGTTAGTTGTGGAATTTCATTCGAATTCCAAATTCAAATGTGTCTGCGGGTGTAGAGGTGTGAGGACGATGTTGTGTTTCATTCATCGGAGATGATTCGACCATCCGCTTGAAATAACAGCCTCTTTTGGACGTCAACGGCGCTCACCGTCTTCGATGCTCATAAGCCGGTTTTAAATTCTTCAATCCACTGACGAACGGTTCTATCCGCCGGAACAGAGTCCGGATAACACTGATCAAGCCAAGTTTTCGTTTCAGCAGCATTTTTCCCCATCAAAAAACAGTGTTTTGCTAACACACGAAAATTCGCTTGATCCATTTTTGGTTCCAACAACAAAAGTGGCTTCACTCAAAATGCTATAAATCACGAATCAATGGTGCGATTGCTGTAAATTTTTGAATTCGTATCGTTTAAAGGTTGGTTCTCTATGATGATTTTCTAGTAGCGCCCTCTTTTAGATACGGCACGGACTTTTCAACCGAACTGTTACTCCCCGACAACACTAGCCGTAACTCGTCGAAATGCTAGTGGAGACGGCGATGAAATTTGCCGCTATGCGAGAAATAAGAGGCAAACTGACGTTTGCGGCGAATGCTTGCAAATACGTGGGCCAATGAGAAGTGAACATATGCGCTAAAAGTCATACAAATGGCTTGTGTCAAAGTGAATGGGACAGCGCTGCCAGTGGTTGCTAGTGTTTGTGTGCCCTCACGTACCGACAAACTTCTCGCTACCATTTGAAAAGTACACGTCAGTAGCGAGCAGAAAAAAATAGAATAGATACAGTTTCTTTGCCAGCACAAACCATTGTTTTCACGAAGAGCATACGAAGCCGTGGTGTACAGAGATTTCTGAATTAGACCGAAAGTAGAACTTTCTGGAAGCAGTTCGATCCGGAATTTGTTGTTCAAAGTTTATCGGGCAACGTTGCGCTGGCCGTGAATATTCAAGCATTTTAATTTACGTGAGTAGAAAGTACGAGCAAGTTGAAAGTAAATGGTTTGATGTCGGCTGTCGCAGTTTTCTTTTTGAAAATATTTTCTCATGTCACTGCAAACACCGAATCGGCCATAACCTCGAAATGTTTCGATTAACTTTTCGAATTTTCTAGTTTTTTGAATGAAATTTTGATTTTTTCCGCAGGAATCGAATAGGAAAATGAAACGTTTGCACGTCGCCTGTGTGGCGATGCTGTTTGGATTACTTTGTGCAGTTGATTATGCGAGCGGCGGTGCAGGAATGGCGATCGATCTCGGCAGCGAATGGATGAAGGTATGTGTGTGTCATTTCAGTGAATTTATCCTGACGTGTGCCGCGTACGGTAGTTTTCTCAGTTGCCACGACGGAGGTGCCGAAAATGTGTTGAACTTTGAATGTGTTCACGTTGCAATTGCAGGTATCATATGTTGGACCCGGCAAGATGGAAATCGCGCTGAACAAAGAATCGGCACGGAAAACGCAAGCAATTATTGGCTTTCGAAATGGGGTCCGTGGCTTTGGCCTAGATGCGGTTAATATTGGTATTGGTTCTCCCGCTAACAGCTATTCGTATCTGTTGGACCTGTTGGGAAAGACCATTGACAATCCTGTAGTCGATTTGTATAGAAAACGTTTTCCGTACTACGAAATCGAAGCCGATCCAGAACGCAATACGGTGGTGTTTGTTGCCGGCGATCAGAAATACTCGGTGGAAGAATTGATTGCCCAATTGATCCAAAAGGCTCGCGACTTTGCTGAAAATTCGGCCGGTAAGTGGATGAACGGGGCGGAGGGTGGAGTTGAGTTATCATTCGGCGAATTAATCGAATTTCTTTGTCTCGTTCAGGTCAACCGATTGCAGAATGCGTGATTACTGTGCCGGGCTTTTTCGGTCAGGCAGAGCGGACGGCACTTCTGACTGCAGCCAAATTGGCCAACATCAAAGTGCTGCAATTGATCAACGACTATTCGGCTGTTGCCCTCGATTACGGCCTTTTCGGAAAAGACGTATTCAACGAAACTGCGAAATACTTTGTATTCTACGATATGGGGGCTTACAAGACTACAGCGACAGTGATCAGCTATCAATCGGTCAAGGACAAGGTAGCGCGTGAACCGAATCGAGTGATTCAAGTATTGGGCGTCGGTTACGACCGCACACTTGGCGGACTGGAGAAACAGTTGCGACTGCGTGACCATTTGGCCAGAGAATTTAATAAATTGGGAAAGACAGAGATCAACGTGTTTGAGGATCCGCAGGCAATGGCCAAAATTTTCAGGGAAGCCGGTAAAGTGAAACTAGTGCTTAGCGTTAACAACGAAAGTTTTGCCCATGTCGACGGTGTGTTGAAGAATATCGATTTCAAGCATCTAGTCACAAGGGAAACATTCGAGGATTTGTGCAGCGATCTGTTCGATCGTGTCACGAATCCACTGGACGATGCACTGAAGGCGTCCGGTCTGACATTGGATGTGATCGAACAGGTGGTCTTGTTCGGCGGCGGAACCCGCGTTCCAAAAGTGCTGGACGTGCTGAAGGCGCACGTCGGCCGTGAGTTGGGCAAAAGCATCGATAGAGATGAGGCGGCCGCGTTGGGCGCTGCGTACAAGGCAGCCGATCTCACCACCGGTTTCAAAGTGAAGACGAAATACGTTACAAAAGAGGCCGTTCTGTTCCCAATTCTTGTGACATTCGAACGTGAAGGAAACAGTGGCAACACGAAATTGGCAAAACGCAGCCTCTTCACAGTAATGTCGCCGTACCCGCAAAAGAAGGTTATCACATTCAACAAGTACACCGACGATTTCGTCTTCGATGCCGTTCATGGCGAATTGAACCATTTGCCCGAGTCCGAGGTGCAAAGAATCGGCAACACGCAGCTGCTGAAAATCAAATTACAGGAGATCACCCAAACACTCGAAGCAAACTCCGGCGGAAAGGCCGAATCGAAGGGCATCAAAGCGCATTTCGTGTTGGACGATTCCGGTTTGTTCAGTATGTCGGGAGTGGAATTGGTGGTCGAGAAGACAGTGACCGAAAGCGATGAAGAGAGTTCGCTGTCGAAATTGGGCAACACAATCAGCAAACTATTTTCGAGCAGCGACGACGAGCCTAAAGTTGAAACGGACAGTAAAGAGACCGATTCCAGTGAATCGAATGGAACGGCCGAAATTCCAGATAACGATAAACCGAAGAATGGCACAGCAGAAATTCCGACCGTACAAGAAGGTGAGGCAGCGGCCGCTGGCAATAGAACCAGCGAGGAGAAACCGAAATTGGTCACTGTCAAAGCGCCGGTACCACACCAGGTCGAAGTCCTGTACACGATTAACTTGGATGGCGATCAATTCGAAGAATCACGGAAGAAGGTCGAAGAATTGAACGAAGTGGAACGGCAAATGTTGCGCCGTGATGCTGCAAAGAACGACTTGGAAAGCTTCGCGATTGAAGCGAAGCATAAACTGGATGAAGATGAATACGCCAGTTGCGCCACGGCCGCAGAGATCGAAGAGATTCGCAAATCATGTGTCGAAATTTCCGACTGGCTGTACGAAGATGGCGAGAACGCCGATGCCGAAACATACGAAAAGCGTTTGAAAGAATTGCAAGAAAAGGTGAACGATATCTATGCACGTCACTGGGAGCACAGCGAACGTCCCGATGCATTGAAGGCTCTCGCAAAGCAAATCGACGGCGCCAAAGGCTTCTTGAAAGTGGCCAGAAACATGACGAAAGAAACAAATCCCGACAGAGACGTGTTCACCACCGTCGAAGTCGAGACCTTGGAAAAAGTGATCGACGACACGAAAGCATGGAGCGCAACGGAACAGGCGGCTCAGAAGAAATTGGAAAAATACGAGCCGGTTCGTCTCACTGTCAAAGTGGTCACCGACCGCATGTCCTCTCTCGATCGTGAAGTGAAGTATCTGATGAACAAAATGAAATTCTGGGTACCGAAGGTCGTGCCAAAGAAAGAGAAGGAAGCGACCAATGAAACGGAAACGGAAGGTGACGCCACCGACGGCATCGAACCAACGGCCGATGAACCACTACCGAACGATGCGAACTCAACACCAGCGTCCGAGTCAGCCGATGCAGACCCCGTCGAAGCGGCTGACGGAGAGAGTGTTTCGCCAACGAAAACGGAAGCCGAAGACACGCACACCGAATTGTAAAGTATTCAAAATCATTAATCCTGATTTTCTTGTGTAAACTGGTGTCTAAAATCCATCACTTTCTCTGTAACCATCCGCAGAGACGGTCCGAATTCAAATTAATTTATTTAAACTTTTGCCCCGGTTGGGACGGCCGGTCGAATGTTTTCGTTTCAATTCTCCCTATCGTTTCCGTTCTCTCTTATTTGTTCATCTTTTTCGCAGGAATTTCGCACTGCGAACGGTTCGATTTCGACTGTTCGCAAATAGATTAATTTAATGTAGCATAGGAACGATGAAATGAAGTGCATGGACGCGCAATCACAACCTCGTACTCTGTAAATAATTGCATTAAATATAACACGATAGATACTTGGTTACAACATCCTACTACATTCCATCATCATGAGATATGCGCGCATAGTGCCCAACATACATAGGCATACACACACACAACACACATTTAACCGTTAGCCCTCTATCCCCATGATTATCTGTAATCTTACGAATTTCCTAACTTTTCCAGCAAATCAAAAGAACATTTAAAAATGATTTCGTGTAGATTTTATGTTTGCTCTTGGAATGTACAATATCCGCATCTTTATACCTACTATATTTAAACACGCAGCCACAAAATGCATTGTGATTTCTAGCGGCGGACCATGTCCCATCACATATTGGTGAGCGACATCAGTCTGTCATTTGTGACGAGAAATGGTCCGGCGGCAGATAGTCAGTGATTTGCAAAAGTATTCGATAAAATAAGAGAAAAATACAAAAAAATTGAAAGAAAAAGGCAGGTTTTTCTTCTTCGCAACTCTCCCCTCACGACCTTCATATTTATTGCCCAACCCCTGTCGCTTCGATCATTCACACAGAGATTTTCCGGAAAACGTTATCGTTCGCTTCGTCCAAAAAAAGCAATTTGAAAATGTCATTGAAAAATTCGGGATAGTAATCGCAGGCGCGTTTGCAGTCAGGAATCCAATTGACCTCCAGCAATTTCGGTTGCACGCGTTCCTCGGCCCCGTCAACACCGTCCCACTCGAGCATAATATCTGCTGCGTACAGTGCACGCGATTGTGCATTCTCGCCGATGCCACATGGTGTCGGTGTCTGGGTTGCGGCCGCCAAAACATCGCTCAGCATTTCACAGATGTCCCGTTCGATGAACGTCCAATCACATTTCGGATATTGTTCCGACCAAAGTTGCTGGAATTCGGCGCACGGAATGTGTCTCAATTGCAGGTTCTCGCCATAATTCATGACCGTGAAATGTTTTTCGTAGTCATCGAAACGGTCCAGCGCGTACACTTTGTTAGCGAATCGCAGAAAGAAGTTCTTGTACACGTACGCCTCAAGCGGCTCAACCCGTTTCAGCAGGAACACATAACGTACGTCGAACTTCACTTTGCCCCCGGCATCGGTGCGATCGAACAATACCGGTCGATCGATGTACTTTTGGGCGATTTTCGGTCCGGTCGGCTGCAATCGAACAATGTGCGCAAGATCTTTGCTGATGTGAATGTCAAGGCCACGGGCCAAATTCCACGGTTTCACAATCCAGTGATTGTCCAATCCTTTGGCCGCCCGTGTCTGATAGTAGCTGACGAATTGCAGCAATTCCGTTTTCAAATTGAACGTTGTCGGCAGCCATTTGGGAAGGGTTTTCAGTGTTTCGCTGTCATAATATTGGTCGGCCGCACGTCGACACACGATCGACAGCAAATCTTTGATGGTCAGCACATTCTCGAAAGGGAATTGATTCACGAATTTGTTCGGTGTTTGTACGCTGAGCTCTCTGTACGTCTTGAAATGGGTCGTCAGCCACAACACGTCGGCGTCTGCTTCATTTTCGACCAGCTCGAATGCCGGATCGGTGAGGAATTGGTGGACCAGCGAGTACGTGGTAAACACCTTCAACGGGCGTGACGTGTCGATTTTCGGCGCAACAGCATCGACAATGGGCAACGATTCCTCAACATGCCCGGCCAAAAAGTATTCGGCATCCGGTTCATGTTGCGTAAATTCGACGGCAGTGAAATCGTTGCTACGCCACGGTAA
>JANTFB010114311.1:0-11949 GCA_026546635.1 Porricondyla nigripennis | reverse complement strand
CATGGGACACATTTTTCGTGCGTACGTTCAATTGAAGTGCCAAAATCTCACCTTCATTGCACACAATCCGTTCTAACCGTACTTATAAATTTGGATTCTTATTTAATGTCTCACCTGCGATCGGGCCACTGCTATAGCTGGCGGGTTTTGCATTCGTCAAATCCACGATCAATCCAACAATCAATATCAAAAGTACGCCAACTGATCGCGACATTTTCGTTGTAAAATTCAGAATTGATCACGCTCACGTACACTCACGCACACAGACGGCCCCACTCACGCCAATATTCGCTCGAATCGTTCACAATTCACTCTGCTGCTATCGTCGATCGCAATTGATTTTCCCCGAATTTTTCTCAATTTTCCTTTTGAAATTTCAAAATTTTTTTGCTTCAAGAAAAGAAGAAAAAAGATCGCGCGACAGACTTCACTGCTCCATGTGAGGTGTGCACCGTTTCATGGGTTGAAACAATATAAACAACGAACGCGCACGACGAACGCTAATCGAATTTGAAAACCGGAGAAACAATAAAGATGAGGACGCGGCCGATGACGATGGTGATGAGGTTGACTGCTGATAAAAATCAAACGGAGAGAAAAAAAACAAACGAGATCGTCAACAATGTCACGGAGCGTGTGTGTGTGTCCGTGCATGCGCGTGTATTAGGTGTTTGCACACACGCACACTCACACCAAGCCGTGAATCGAAATCTGAATCATTTTTTTGTTCGTGAGTTTCAATATTTTCGGTTTTTATATTTTCAGCCAGCGCTATTTTTGTATATCTTTTTTATTCCAACTTAATTGTTGTTACAGCAGAACGTGCACGTGTAGGTGCGATAGCAGGCTGAGAGGATCGGCAGAAACAATACACACCGAAGTGAATGCGAAATCGAAATATTGTATCCGTTTGCCTGTACGTGGACGGCGTGTGCGACACAGCAATTTATTGTATATGTGAGCATGTATGTGAAGCAGGTACGTATCGTTTCGTTCGTATGTGCCGTGCCTATATGTTTAATATTATTGGCAGATTGGCACTTCTTTAATCGCATCCCCACCAGATGACACATCCGATTTATCGATTCCAATATGCTAAATATCTATATATATATATATATACGTGTATGATTTGCTGTTGGTGGGCTGCTGGTACCTGCTACATATATGTACCTATTACATTGAGATGACGGCTGATTGTGTGACTGACGACTGACTCTTCGGGTTTTTTTCTCGCTCATACAACTCATCGGCCACTCACTTCTTCTTCATCTTCTTTATCTTCTTCATTCTTCACTTTGCCATTACTGGGAAACTGACCAGTGTTCTCTACCACAATTAAGGCTCTAATTTATTCGATGAATCTAAATACACGTATCCATGTGGTCCATGTGGACTTGGGTAGACATGTTCGTCAATCCGCGTGTTCTGAAATCTTCAATATCAGTTTTTCGACTATGTGGCCGCGTGATCGTCGGTGATTCGGCGCAAGCGAATTGTGTAATATTTTTGACAAGGTGAGAAAGAGGGGAAGTGATAGGGGAGGGGTGAAGGGTCAGTACGTTTCGCTTGTTTGTGGCTCTTTCCACGCAAACGTTCACGGATAACTTCGGAGATGTTACGGCCAGCCATTTACGCCGCCATGGGTTGAGCAGCGAGCACGGCATTTTTTCTCGTTTCATTCTCTGGCGAAAGGGAGAGAGACAGGCGAAGAAAATGAAGTAACGAAAAGCGAGCGTGAATGAGATAAAATTGAATGGTCTTACCTCAGCTTGAATAAAATAAATAATTGATTTCGTTTATGGTGAATAAATTATTATTCTACTAATTTTATTCCTCTTCGGCCGATATCGGTGGGCACTGCAGAAGCAAAAGGCGCATGTATGGATGCATATGATTAT
This sequence comes from Porricondyla nigripennis, assembly GCA_026546635.1. Taxonomy (NCBI): domain Eukaryota; kingdom Metazoa; phylum Arthropoda; class Insecta; order Diptera; family Cecidomyiidae; genus Porricondyla; species Porricondyla nigripennis. The sequence goes on along the minus strand of JANTFB010114311.1, from coordinate 10,048 downwards.
CACTGACACGATAGCACGACGCGCTCACGTACATCTCCGTACGTTTTGTTTGTGGCAAACAGCCGGAGATCACAAGCGACAAACGGCTGTAAGCAATTTTCAGATTGTACCCGAATCACATCTTCCCTCTCCGAGCCTCCCTGTCTCTCTCCTACCAACTGCCAAGCCTACGAGCTTACCGATGATGATGCTGATGCATCATAAAGCGTTTGAGCGACGCGCGGCCGACACATTACTCGTCGTCAATCATTTATTGAGTTGAGACGAACAAATGTGTATAGAAATTATCTATTTTGTAGACAAACAGTGAATTTTCCTTCACGACTCGTTAAGTTATTTAATTATATCAGAGACTATCGTCGAGACGCATACGAAATGGGTGTTGCCTATGCCAATGTACAGGTACACTCCAGGCGATAGTATAATTGTTGCACTCGAGTCACGCGGCTGACATCCAGCCAAGATCTTCTTTTAGAAAAATGGCGAACAAATCACATATGGACTGAGCCTCCAACACACAATGCATGCACCTTTTCAATGGAGAACGTCAGCGATCGCCACCGGTATGTTGTTCGCTCCTGATTTTTGAAGTAGTAGCGCTTAGCGCATACCATGATATATTGTTCAATCAATTCATGGCAAATCGAATAATGGTTCCCGAACTAATCCATGGGCAAGGTTTCAGCACATGTGAGAAACACGACCAGAAGAACCACATTGGAATCGTATCATTTTAGATGCATTTGCATATATACAATTGCCTCGGCGCTCACTAAATTACGCGCGGTAATTTCCATTTCGATAACGTGTAATTAGAGTTTGAGATAAATTGAAATATGATCGCCGATTCCCGACACTCGTTTTTCCGCTTCAACTCCTCCTACGTTATCGATTGTTCGGAAACAGAAGAAAGAAGAAAAAAAAAAACAAATCGGAGAGCTGTGATCACAGAACGCGCGATCACGAAACTGAACGAATGATTTATGGGAATTTTCAATTCGTGCGCTGATGATGATTGATGTTGTTTTTGTTTACTTGTTAGCATCAGGATAAAAAAAAAAAGAAGACAAAATCACTTTGAGGATGTAATGCCGCATGCTAGAGTACTCCCGGTGCTGTACGTATAGACTTTTGCGTGGCAAATCCGTGGCGAACAATCACTATTTGTGATCTTCCCGAATTCAGACAAAACTGGTCTCTACTCCGGGATATATGTACGACTGAGCTGGGAACGAGTTCCTGCGAATACGTCGTACGCAGCACATTGCGCTGGTCCCGACGCAGACGTTATTCTGTGCTACTTTCACCTACGCACTTGCATCAGCGGAAGGTTAGAGTTCATCCTACGTGTATGCAGTATGCACCATCGATCGGCGGCGGTCAAGCGAATTCAGTGATGACCGCCGCGTTCAATTCCATCGTGTCGTGGCCAATGTCAATACGTCATTCATTCGCTGTGAATACCATTTTTTCATTGCATCGAAGCCGTCACTCAAGACAATGAACAAAAGAAGCAGATAACATTAAACGAAATCAAGTTCATCCAAGTTCATCACATCAAAATATTAATGTTGGGGAAAAATACACCTCAAAAGTGTACGCTGTCTACTCCTGTCCCGTGCCGTGTATCTATGGTCGTGCTCTTCTCGCATTTTGATTAGCATGTATTGGCCTTTCCTTCATCGGGAACTGTCGCCCGGCAACGCTTCATGTGGGTGTACTTCTGACTGAGAACAATTTCATATGCCGGATTTCATCTGCCGCACGCCGTAAATCGGTGCATCAACGCAATCGATTGGGTTTTATATTTGTCGCCAGATCAATGCGTGAGCATTGACGTCTTCGTATTTATTTTTACAATGACTTTTCGGTGTTGCTACTCGATGTGGTGTCGGCGACAGTGCAAGGGCATCGAGGTCGAATGCGGGAGACTCCAGTATCTGTCATTGCGCGTCGCTGATTTATTTGCTTGGGTGTGGGATCGGGTATTGCAGAAGACGTAATCGATAAGACACCCCCATTATGCTCAGTTTCCAGTTTCTCAAGCTCAGCGGTTGATTTTATCCGAATTAAATCGTTGTTTACTGTCTCGATTGAGATTTGCGTCGATATGCAAAACATTTAACCGAATTAATTTTAGCGTCTTTCGTCCGAACGACAGCCAATCGGCTAGATATTGAATATCATTCTGCGACAACATCATCGTTTCAGGTGTAGATTTTGTTTGCCCCTTTGCAGCGAAGCTTCTTTTGTCCCGGATCGGATGGAGCTTTCGATGCTTACTTGAAAGGTGAAAAGCATGGACTTCAGCAAGCTCAGCGCTTCGCATTGCAAGTTTCGTCTTTGAATTCCTATCGAAAACAAGATGTCTCGACACATCCGTAGACCTTCAATCCATACAATTATCTCCGAAGATCTTAAATCGAAACAATGGGCTGACATTCTACCGAAATTCCACGAAATAAACTATTCGTGGTAGAACTACGCGCTCCACGTTTTGCTGAAATTCATAAAAACTTCTATCGCCAATGCTGATCTGGCAGCGACATTTGACAGCGTTCAGTGACGCATTCATTGAGTCATCGGCATCAGCAGAATGTTCTAAGGCAATTTCTTTCGAACGGTTAAAGGTATACGAAGAGATGAAGGAGAATAGAGTGGAAGAGAAGAGATGTGAAGAGAGGGAGAGAGGAAGTGTGTGGAAGAGGGAAAGAGAACGTCGCGATAGTCACCTCATCAGCATGCAGCGTTCAGGTTATCGCGGAATAAGGTTGCCAATGGTGTCATCTTTCACCGCTCTAACGTGATCGCCATCATTGGTGGGGACAGACAAGGGGCACCGTCGTCCATCAGCTATATCATCGGTTGTCTTGGGAGCCAGAGCACCCACTCATACACTCGCAGATAGGGGGAATTCACCAAGCCACCGATGAATCGAAACACCGATTTCTTCCATTCCTCTCCGACGGTCCTTCGCACACATGCTCAGCTCATCAGTCGGCCGAGCACACGAACATAACTTTATTGTAGAACATCATGTTCTCATACAAGCAAGACCAAGCGGTTGACCCGGTGCACACCGTCGCCAATTATCATCTCTCCTGTACGATTTTATTTCGTTCACGTTTCTGCGCTTCTTCTGTCTATGTGTCTGAGTGAGTGTTCGTGTTGCTGTCGTCCAATTGCGTCGTAATGTGCTCGTATGTGTCCCTACATTTGGACCTGTGTGCGTGTGGCTCGCAAGTTTTTTTTGCCTGTTGTGGTTCTACTCGTCTTCGGTAGCGCTACTTAAAATCAAATTCGGCGCAGTGATTTTTGTTACTTAGTTGCTTTCATTGGATTACAACGTAGTTTTTCGTTGAGCGAGAGACAAAAGACAAACGAAGAAAAAACTAAATTTATTTCGAAGTGTTCCCTGCGGTCGATCCATTCAAATCAAATAAAAAACGTAAAATATTTTTCGTGGCAAAAACATGAATAGTATCGTTGCTGTGTTGGTTGTGGCTGTGGTTGCCGTTGCATCAGCAGGTATGGTGTTGGGAAGAATAAGATGAAGATGAAAATGAAAAAAGAACAGGATTCTCAATCGATACAATTCGATATAACCTTATGTTATCATAAACTGATTCCTTCGCGTTTCGACCCCAGAAGCTATCTTTTCTCACGAAATCAATTGAAAGGTTCCGCGAATCACGCATAGGTTCTGCTGTTTATCGCATTGGATGACTTTGATCAAGAAATCCAGCGTATACTGCAATTGCGTGTGTTTTCGCTTCCTTTGCCTCGTTGCTGGATGAGCAGGGCCAATATTGTCGGAGAGACAATATTATTCCATATATTCGACTGCGACTGCACATGTGATTAGTTTGTCGCTGATATTCAAGTACTCGCGTCCCGAATTTGAAACGTGCAATTGCGTGTATATCGCTGGGAAAAAATTGAAACGTGCGATCACTCCAACCACTTCCAGCTAAGAAGATTACATTGATCGATTCGCATCCGTTCAACACAAGGTGGGAGGTCATCGGCAAAAAAAGGAAATGACGTGATCGATGATCATCACAGCAAAGTCGTCATCTCGCCATGACCTCATACTATTCGAAACTTCGGAAATCCACGATAGTGTTGATCGACGACCGAAAAAGGAAAAGAAAAAAAGCGAAAAGAAGTGGATTCCAGAAGCGCAAAACGGAATATTTGGGCAATCTCAACCCCATTGGCCTCGGTCGTGTCCGTGCTGCAGCGATAACAATATCAAAGCATTGACAATAAATAACAACAGCGCGGCTCCAATTAAATGGAAATATTTACGTCGTCACATCGATTTATTTATTTATTTCCATGTTTTCGGCTTTGGCCAATCGTCACTGGGTCTATTGGAATGAGAATACGAATAATCGCTCTGCACCTCGCGCGCGCGCGTGCACACAGAGTTGAACGGTTGTTTTCGGTTGGTTGGTTGGTCGGCTGGTTAGTTATTTGATTGCTTGATGCTCTTTCGCGCAAAGTTCAACTAAATTTTGATAACGAATAAATAATTCGAACAGTCAAATGTCCGAAAGCGGCAAGGCGAACGATGGCTGCGCAAGCAGGAACGAATGAAACGAAAGAAATGACCTTCATATGCGAACGCGGTTACGTGTGAACAACACACATTCAATGCACTGTGCATGAGTGTTTGGTCTCCATGCGTTCGCCATTGTTGTGGACGATATGCGTAGACGAGCTTGAGACATTCGTTATCACAGCAGACAATGGAAGTATGTAAATGGAATTCGTTAAGGGGCCGGATTTTCACATGGAAACGAAACAACTATGTTTCCCATTCTTCATTGCTGTCATTCCATCCGTCGTATTTTCTTCGATCGATAAATTCCTACGTGTGTGTGTACTTGCTGATAAAGTAATGGGCATATTCCTGCGATCTTCGTCGTCGAGCCCTTGCTATATGTTGTCGAAGAACCTGAACAGTGTGATGCGATTCCAACAAATCTGCAGCCGCGTTCTACCTTTTCCGTTGTCGTTTTCGTTCCATTTCCCCGGGGAATCGAGGAGATGTGTTCCGAGGCCCAGTCGAAAGAGAAATGGCTGAAATAGATCACGCGCAGTCACTAAATATTTTCAAGTGGCAAGCAGTGAGTTCACAGCGTACACACTACACACACACAAGCCGTAAAGCGAGAGCCGATCGGGAAACAGGTTTTTATTTATGATGTGGTTTTTCCATTCGACAAAGAGACAAATTCACCGAACACATTACACGTCAATGTTTGATTGTTATTTGCTATTGATTTCTGGATCATCACATTTCTATGGCCCAGCTTGGCCATCTCCAATCTCTGTGTGCGCACCACGGGCCCGCAGAATACCCTAACATTTCACGGAATGGATACACACGATCTTTGTTGGTTTTTCGTTTCGCAATTCTGTTGCGTGTCGCCGTCATCGTTCAGAGACGGGCAAATTCTTTGTTCGTTTCGCATTCATCGACATTACGAACGGCCACTAATGACTTGACTGGACTGATCAGTGAACGCACACACACACGTTTACGGCGAACTCATGCTAATGACTTTGTCTAGTATTGTTTCGTTGCCGATCTTACCTTGCATCGAACTGATAAAATCTGCCACAAATTTCAAGTTCTGTTTGCGCGAAACACATCTCATGTATTTTTCGGAAGAAATGCGATGTTGAATGCCAAACATTCGATCGCATGGGAGATGCATATTCTGCGATCAACCTGGCAACTGATATCGAGTCGAGTCGGCCCAACTAGTTCTTCTGTCGATCCGTCGTCAGGGGAAATCACACATTCGTACAGCGGCGATCACTCATTTCGGACCAATTAGTTTCGTGGTCATTCTTCTTGCACTGGTCGAAAACCAAACCACGTTGCCAATGCAAATAGTGTTGAAAGCATGAGAATTGAGATGAAGCCACTAACTCGAATGGCTTTGTTGATGAGTGAAATGCGAGAACCGGCAAATACAGCTATCCATGAAGCGATCTGTATCATTTTCCTTTGTGTTAGAATTCTAATCGATCTGAAACTGTTGAATTGGTATCACCGGTGCACGGTCGTCCAGAATGGTGGAGGGATCATCGCCCTCAATGATTTATTTCCGTACGTTTTCTCTCTCGTCAATTCTGCCGGTTGGTTCGTACATTTGCGGACGATGAACGATGTCAGCCAACATAAATCGCCGAAACATCATCACTTCTCCGATAGAGTTTTGATTGAGATCAAACTCTATATATTCTGACAGTTCGATGAATGATTCGGTCATAGGTGCGTTCAAATTCTCTACATGTACTGCGGAAGAAACAACTCTCATCGGTGCCTTTGCGCTCAGGGATTTATGGATTTGCGACTACAGCCGTTTTGTTTTGTTTGAGGTGCCGAATTTTTATCGACAAAATAGGAACACACTTGGAACAAAAGAAAACAAAAATGATCGTTTCCATTTCGGCTCCTGGTCCTGGGCTGTGTGCGTGCAATGAAAAAATTCTGAAAGTCCTTTATTTGGCTGCCGATTCGGGCGATCTGAGGTGAAACAAAAAAGTGATTGTCCGAAATTCGTCGACAAGAACCAGTTTCCACTTTTATTATTTTATTCATTTCGTCGGTCGTTCGATCGTTGATAGCCTCTGAGAGGCTACGAACGGCCAAAAGCGAAAAAAAATTGGATTGAAAACTAGAAAAAGTGTGTGAGTTCTATCGGCTGAGCCATTGCGAGATGTAATGAGACAATAAATAAAATGGTACCAGCAGGACATGTTTTATTCCCGTTTCGGTACCGCACTGCAAAGCTGGCCGGCAGCCATATTGTTCTTTCGTGTCGCCGATTGTTTCATGGTCGAAGAAATCGGCTATGCGCGGATTACCAGAACAATCAATGTATGCGTCATTGGCCAGTCGAGAAAAAATGTTTTTTTTTATTCTATCCGATTTTCGGCGCGTGTCTATGTCACAACTTTCGGACCGGCCGAACGGGAAATCCGTTATGTTCGAAACAGTTTCACACTCATGGAACTCGAATTTGGTTTGCTCAACAATTATAATAATTTAATTTTCATTTGGCACCCTTGTTTTGCAGGAACCGGTGAATTTGTGCCAAAAGCTATCTACACCATCGACTCAAATGGCGTTCAATCGCCATTGTCTCTGGATACGGTATATGGCGTAAGTGATTAATTCGAACTCTGCATCCCGAATTGCCAGCCAATGAATAATCTCGTTCCCAACCATTATTTTTCATGTTGACAATAAGCAGCCATCGAACTTGTTGAATCGTTTGAAACGCCAAGTCTCCCAATCGACCAGCAGCTCTAGCAGCTCTAGCAGCGTGTCTTCAAATGGTGGTCCAGTCTACTTCCATTCAACCACAACGAATCAACATACCGGTCCGCAGGTCTACCCTGGGTAATGCTAGCGCGTTTTTTTTGTTTTCTCCTAGAATTGCACAATTTTTCAAATAACTTATCGATGATTCTCTCTTATCTCAAATGAAGGGCAAATCTGGCCGATCGTTTTGGCGGAGATGACAAACCAAATGTAGCAGCTGGCGTAAATGGATTCCCATTTATACCTCAGACGAATTTCGGAACGTACACAGATTCATCAGGCGTCCTCCTCCCAAACGGTCAAATCATCTACCATCAAAACAACGCTGGCAAATTTTGAAGGCCTGAAAAGCGTACCAATTTAGATGAGAATGTAAGATCACCCTAATAACATCGTTTCGAGAAAAAGAGTAAGACAAAGTGTGTGCACGTGAGAGAGGTGAGAGAGAGAGAGAGAGAGAGAGATATAGGGGAAGATGAAGTCGAAAATATACAGTTCACTCTGGATCAATGATCGAAATGGAAAACATATTAAATGAATAAAAACACACACTCAAAACGAAAATTCCGAGTTCTTTCATCCACTTCAACCCTCTTATCGACAGCACATGAATTGCCTATATATTTTGCGTACCTGCTCAGTTGGATGGGCTGATTACTAGTAACAGTGAGGCCGAAAATAAGAATTTGATTCTGTTTGTTCATACTTCCGCGATGAAAATGTTTGAGAGTCGCACCATGGAGTTGAAAGATATGCAACCAAAGTGCCGTACAATCATTGTAATCAAATCGAATGGGCGAGTTGAACGAGCTGCAGTCATCGATTCGTCATTGGCAATTCACGTCGATAAAAAGAAGAAAGGAATTTATGCGTCGCAGTAGACAACGGTGCACTGGCGAACATGTTCGACGCAATTCATCGATACATGTCGGCGCTGCTATGTTTGTTTGTCCTGCCGTGCTTCGCTCTCTTCGCAATTTTTTCGGGAGCATTTGTAGTTTGCTTGTTTTCATGATTCAAACCAATTCGTAATTTAAGAATATGTGCCATATACATTATATATTTCAATTTGATATTCACTCGTCGCGAAATCGCGGGGATAAACCGACGAAATCGCCAAACAGTACGAATCAATTTGAAGAAAAATCGCTTAGGATATTAAATCGAACACATTCGAACGTTGGCCCTAACGACGACAAAATTGCCAGTCATTTGAATTTCACACATGCCAATTCGTCCATGAATCTATCTATTACTATCACATGCTAAATTGGATAATGGATACGAGTTCCCAGAAGGCGCGAACACGGTGCATATCATTAACAGGTCATGCGATCGAGTTGCTCTTCGTGGAATCGCCTGCAAACAACGCAGCTCATTGTGAATTCCGAATTCGGATAAGCCCCATTTGTCTATGCAAAGCGTTCAATTGAATATCCAATTGATTTCGAATTCGGGTCGAGAATCATATTCAATTCACGGTACAAACTCGTTGAGCTGATTTACGATTTAACACCAGATGTTGATGACCATTCTGACGTGTGATGGCTCTTTCTTCCATGTGCTGCGCGGTCACGTACGACCACAGAACATCGTTCGATCCGATTGAAACAGTAATTGTTGCATGTCACACGAACCAGAACCATTATATCATCTGTAAAATTCGTGATAAATAATTCGATCCCAGTCATGTTTGTTGTGTGTGTTTCTCGGTTCATCTCAATCATTGGTGTCGACGCCCGATGTCGTCATCATCGTTAACCGCAAAAAACGAGACGAATGCCGTCGAACTCTGTTTGATGCGTTCGGAATTTTCAATTTTTCGGGAACACATTTTTGGCTAGCATAAAATGAAAGCAAACATGCTCGTTTGAGCACAACAAACTGCTTTCGATATTAATTGCCGCGGCCGGATCAATTATTCATGATTGCCTGTTTCCAGCCGTGTGCTGTTCAAGTCTTGCACACACAACGATCACGCTTAAGTTTCCACTGCGCCTGTATACACCAATAGTACATCGAAACCATGAAAAAACGAGTGTCACCTCCTGCCATGTACGAGTACAAATATCGATGTGAACGAACACAGGCGAAACATTTCAAATTGGCATTTGATTGAATGGGACACCACATTAGTCTCAGCCACCACACTCTCGCGATGCCTCGCATGCAAAAAGATGAATGAGAAGAGATAGAGAGAGAGAGAAACACTTCGCGTTGCAGTGTGAATATTAATAATTTTTGATAGGCTTGGGCGCGCTGGCATCAATTTGTCGATGGCGCACAACGAATGCTGTAAAGTCACATCTACAGCGCTATACAGTTTGTCGAATGCGCGTTAATCAGTCTGAGTTTGTGGTTCGAATCGAAGGCGCGTCCATCAAACATGTCGAAGCAACCGCCGTCCAATTTGAATGCGTTTCGCGACGAAGTGACCCGCAAAATATTGAAATCGAAAATTGAATTGAATTTGAATTGGGCAACGTTGGCCGAACAGTTGAATCGCAGCAAAGAGTGGACGGTGGCCGCTTGTTTAGGTCAGATGAAGTTGAATCGAGAGCAAGCGGAAATTGTGCAAAGATATTTCGATTTGAATGATGAGCACACAGCGTGGCTGCAAATCACGCCGTACAAAAATTCATTGGCCAATGGCGTTCCCAGTGATCCGCTCCTGTATCGTTTGCATGAGGTAAGCCAGTC
>JANTFB010114200.1:0-11952 GCA_026546635.1 Porricondyla nigripennis | reverse complement strand
AGTGCCCATCGAGAATAGTGAACACATTTTGCTTTTGTCATCATTAGGATTTGTACGGCGCACTAACAAGTAACAAGCAATTCATCAATTAACTGCGCATCGTTCGTCGGATATATGCGGTTTTGTTTGGCATTTTTTCTCTCCCTCCCTCCCTCTCGTCGTCTCCTTCTCCTTCGTCTTTGTCTTATTTTCGTTTCTCCCAGTTTCCATGTCACACTCTACACTCTTCTCTCACATTGTATCTCTGGCGATTGTGTCGCGTAAAAACGTTCACTGCCTCGTTTTCAACGAGCGAAGCGAACGTGTATGCGCTGTTTTATCATCTTTGTTTCGTTTCATTGTTTGATTTCAGCAGCCGCGACATGAGTGGAGTATCTGGTGTGTGCTGTGTGTTCTGTGCCCAGTGCCCACAACCACAACAATAGTGCACACAGCCAGCTAAGGCGATCTTTTAAATATGAGATCATAGGTCATCGATGTTTCCAATCAAATATCATCTTCTTCTTCTCAAAATCTCTTCGAATCATCGCTTGCATGCGTGTGTTTGTGCGAAGCGCTGTGTGGTTTACTTATCATGATTCTTATTGTTGTGTTCCATGCCATGCGTTTAGAAAAACACGCGCTGCATTGTCTTCAATCAATTGAATTCATTCGAACCACCAATGACGTCACACGAAACATGCCACACGAATGTGTCCACAATGCATTCGTTTGGCCGGTGTTTTCTTTGTTTTCATTCGTAAACAACACATCACCTGTGTGTTTGTTCTTCATATAGATTAGGAGTCGAGCAATATTCATCCAAATATGCACGTAACTATGTCCGCGGCAAACGTCAATGGTGAGTGCATCATTCGTCCATAAATAATATTTATTTTGTCGCGACCACAGCACCATTCCCCCATCGGGAAGCAACATTTGGCCGTATTCGCAATCGAATAACACTGAATGCCGACATTTTGAGTCGCTCATGAAATCATTCGTCACCGAATGGAAGTTCATTTGGGAATGAGCAGCCGCAATCGTATCGCGGTACGCCTAATTGCAGCGTAACGAACGATTTGATGAATATTACTGGCAAATTTCATCGACGTCCACCGTAATCGTCGACCACGTTTTCTCAGCCATGAATTCATTATCTCTTCATTCGGATAATTGTTATTATTGTTCGATTGCTGTTCCGACGTGTACTTGAACTTTGTGCCGTTGGACTTCGAAATGTCCAGCAACAATGAATGAACTGGCATATGAACTACGGTGAATCAGATGATAATTCAATAATTCCATTCGACAAATTGGAAAAAATCAACGATTCTTGTCCGTTTGCGAACGAAATTGTTTCAAGAAATATTTTAGATGACGAAAGAGCGTGTTGCTTACGAGCATCTTTTGTGTGTTTCCTCCATTGGAGTGCGGCAACAGTGCTTCACGGCGGGAGGGGTATGGCGTGAGAGAGAGAGAGAGAGTGAGAAAGACCGATTCCCTTGACCCTCAGTGAGCGTGTTTCTGCTTGGGTCCGTTCAATTTCCCGATGACATTTGCGTTACACAATCGATCAGCTTGCATGAGAAGGAGACGGAGACGTCCAATACGAAACCGATGGGAAACACACGATCGACGATGATTGATTTGTTGAAATTTGTGATGTCAATGCCAAACCGATTGTGATGACTTGATCCTAGGAAATGTATCTGGACAAGCTGATCGGCCGGCACAGCAATGCATTTGAGCGACTCGCCTGTCACGGACGTCATTTCTCATCGAATCATGAAACGTAATCTAATGTGAGCCGGAAGTGTCCGCCGAAATTCGCTCTAATTGAACGAAATTATCTTCGTTATGGTGCATTCTGGCAATCACCGAAAAGTATTAATGATGGATCCGACCACGAACGACGATAATGATTTATTTAGCACATTTTTTACTCGTTGCTCTTGTTGTTCTTGTTGTTGTGTGGACGAGGTCATTGCGTGACGTTCATCCAAATGTGTGAATGCAAACAAACCGTCTCTCTTTCTCCTCATCCCGATGTGCTCTTCACTTTGACCATTATCGTGGGCATGCCGACATATCCGCCACTTCTCGCAGCCAGCCAAGCAATCGATCAGTACACAGATTCCATTCAGAAATGGAATAAAAAGCAACGGATATCGTATGGTAGTTTGGTAGACGAGAAGTCGGAATGGAATGGAACAAGTCGGAATTATTGAGCGCAACGTGTATTGGCTGCCAGTTGCCGCGATAGCAACTTCAATTCGGGGAGACTGTTGGCTTAGGATGACTTTTGAGCGTGCACGGGAGCATACCAGCATGTGTGTGCGCGCATATTTACCAAACCAATTCCCAAATGGCCGATAACCGAATCGGTAAACAAGAGCAAAGCTCTAAAAGTCACAATTGCGCGATACGTGATATGGTCTCTCTAATGAATCTGGTGATCGGTTCGCATCGACTGATATTCTCGCAGACGATTGGCGGTGTTGTTGTCAGCACTGGAACGCCATGTCAACAGCACAGCCATTTCAACTGATCGAATCGTCGAATACGACCCATCTACCTAAAGGCAACTGCAAATGGTCCGGAGTCCGGATCGCCACCACGACTGATATAGCCTTTGATGGGCGACGCGGTGTGTATGCTGTCCGGTGGTTGTCTGATGTGTATGCGTGCTCGACTCTTGGAGGCGATTGTTTATTGGAATGTGCGGGGCATACCTTGTACCGCAATAAGTTATGACTTACGACCGAAACCACTTTGAACGTCCCATCATGATCGATATTTTATTATATTTTCAATAGACTACCGTGGAAGCGTAGCATCAGTATCGTCTGTAATGGTCGACCGTCGACTGGCAATTGACATTCAATTCTGATTTTCGGAACGCGATCAGGCTACTCGTAGATTTATGAGTTTTCATAGGTCTTTAGTTCGCCGATGGCAGTGCTGCGTCGTCATTACAATCGCAGAAACTCATACCAGTTACAAATGGATGCCCTCATTGAGCGATAATCAGGTTGCTGCTGTGGCAGGAGTTCATGGAATAGCAATGAATCGACGATACAAGCATCGCATCACCAAGTAAATGTTTCAAGGCAGCGCGACCGAATGGCAGATCCATCGTATCGAGGATGTTCAATGAATGGTCATGCGGTCGACACACCGAACGCTCGATGCTCGGCAAATAACGATATGAAATATGCCGATAGATGGGCAGATGCAAATCAGATAAAATGATGCGATAGTTATGAAAATTGAAAGAATCGCCAAGAAGAAATTTGAAAAAAGAAAGAAAGAGAGAGAGAGAGAGCAAACGACGTGTGCTAATAGGGCAGCGGGCATCGATTTCGGTGCGTCTTCGAGCATTGGACGGAGCATGGCGTAAGTACCGTAATTGCAGGCGCTGAACATGTTATTATCTTATCAGAGCGCGTATCGCATGCGGAAACCTGCGGCGCGTGGAAATTTAATAAATTGTATGCGTGCGCAATCGCTCGCTCTGCGTTGATCGTATGCGCGCACGTCTTGCCATCGGTGGATGGGCATATTGCGCACGCTCCACAAATCGGTGCGCCGTCCATGTGTGAAATTTTCGAATTACATTTATTTATGTCTCCTTTATGTTCATTAAAAATGTTATCGATCTCACCGATTTTGTGTCGCATCTATGCTCATCAAGGCGACCACTGCTTGCTGGTCGGACGCAAGAGCTCGTATCGAAATGATCGAACGATCAGCCGCACGCTCGCGTTCACGATGCGAATCGCTGCCAGCGGTGCGTTTCGTATCGCCTCATTCATTTGCCAACTCGCGATCCCCCCTCCTCGTCATCCCTCAATCCATCTTTCACCCCCTTCCTCGCCATATGATGAAAATAATAACATTCCCAACCACGAACCGCATACATTCTTACCTATAGAAGATTTCTTCAATGAATAATATGAGAGATCCCGTTGCCATTTACTCCGCTCCAACCCGGTAATTCCGTTTCGAAGAAAATAATCGCAAACTGTGCGCAGACATTAAAATCCCGAATGTTTAAATTACTTCCTTCTCTCTCTCTCTCTCTCTGTCGCCCTTCGCCGATCTACCGTATCTTCGTCCTAAGCGCAGAGTTCGCATATTGCACACAATTAAAGTGGCGACAGATCAGCTGCAGCGTACGACTCGAATGGGCATTCAAGGCATTAAACTTGGGTCACTTTTCCATGTCCAATTACATCATTCCGATCGTCCGCAATGCAGAAACGTTCGTCGTGCGTGGCAAGTCCGAGTCCCGTGCCACCCGAACCACACGATAAATGCCTAACGTAACGATGAAAATAAAATCGAAAAATTAAACGTTGTGTTGTGCATTTCCCGAAACATCTTCTATAAATTTGTATATTATTTTATAGTGACTGCGGCCGATGGACGCTGCTCCGAGCACGTGTGTGCGTGGTGAATACTGGTGCACGTCTCATCGTCTCACCGATGCGATGCGCTGCAAACGAATTTATGTGATTTTACGATACTTGTCGCAGCAAGCGACTGCATGCCGTTGTTCTCGTTGCTGCCCTGCTATAGGTCCTACATCGTGTTCCGTTGTTGTTGCGCCATTCCCGTTTTTTTTTTCGTTCTCTATTTTCGTCAATCACCTGCAAAACTCATTCCATTCTGGCCAAGTGTCTCGATGTCGATTATTATTACGGACATTCCGGTTGCATTCGGGCACTGACCATATACGCGATACCATTACAATCGTGTGTGCATGATTCGTTGTGTCGACTTTTCGTTTTTTTTCTCTCTTTTTTGTTGTTGTTGCTCGTCTCTTCTTCTTACTCGGATTTTCACTCGTTTCTCATAGAGTGCGAGGCGTCGTGGTTTCGGTGTGAATTTTATACGCGATGCATTCACCGTGGGGCCCCGTTTTCATTAACGTGAACATCGGTTTCTGTATATTTCCACTTGTTTCATTGTGGCATTCTCCGAACAAACGCCAGGCGATGCGACGAAGCAACTAATGAACATCACTTTACATCCATCTGGTCTGTGATTAGATGGGAACAAGGAGAACGGCTAGGTTTTCCATTCAACAATTAAAGCATGCCTGTGAGTGCTTGCGCTTGCGCCTTCACACTTTCCGATTATATACAATTACGAGCACACGGGCGAAGTACCTGCAAATTAGATTGAAATTTTTGGGCGAGATTCTGATGCCCACGCACTCGACACATCCTCGTCTCCGAATCGAAGGGCGTCGTATCACACGAGAACGATTTTTTCCGACCAAATCATATGGGAAAACAACATTTACGGACCGACGATGGCAAAATATTATTTCAAATTTTAGAAATAACATTCCAGTGGATTCGGTATTGTCTTCGAACATCCATGGACCATGGGCCAGCGTGTTTCGACAACGTTTTATCTTGGCCCAGAATTTGCATAAGCGATTGGAGGCCGAACGAGAATCCGGGCGCGCAATCGTTCGTTTGAATCCGCACATTGAGCTCTGTCTTCCTTCCAGCCATTCTACTCGCCAGCCTGTCTGCCAGCAAAATATTTGAATATTGTTTCAGTTGGAACGGGCCGTGTGTGTTGTGTGCTTGGGATTGGCGAACAACGACGAATGGATGAAATGTTATCCGTTCGCTGAGTGTGGCCCGTTTGGTTGTAGTTCGGTCGGGGCACGTGAAGCAGATTAAAAGATCAACAGAAATGTCCCACATCGAAGACATGTGATGTGCCATCCAGAGATCGGGGGTTTTTCTTCTCTCTCTTTCTCTCTCTCTCTCTCTCCGCTCCATCTCTCCGTTTTGTGGTTAATGAGTGCTAAACAAATAATCACATCCATTTTTATGGGTCGTCGGCCGTAAGCACAGGAAAGCGAAAAATCTATCATAAAATTTCCCATAAGCAGAATGCACTGCAAATGCATTGAATTACTGTTATCTTTGCAAAACCAGAATAGAATAAATAAATATGGACGCATTACCTTCGTCCATTATTATTTTACGATTGGCATATAGTGAATGCTCGTGTGTAGCTGTGTGTTTGTGTGCGCGCGACGTGCTTCACAGAATGAACCTATTCAAATGTGTCGTTGCGGACTTTCCACATCATTTGCCTGCGCCGGACACGTGGAGATGCCGAAAGGTGACCAGATCGAAAGCCGGCATTGTCATCGAAACATATTGAAAATGTTCGAAAAAAATGAAATATCGATGAGCGGACCTGCCAATATTGCTCTGGTGCAACGAGCACCAATAACAAACAATAATCGATGGCTGGAATGGGATTCTCCAAACGCAAGAAAGAAACGGAAAACGCTTGCGCGCTGATGGATTTTATTATTGCTTGTTCTCGTTACTATCTCGTGCGCGGTCGTTGTCATTAAAATTAGACACGTTCACGTACGTGGTGCATTCGCGTCGATGGCAACAACGGCGTGCGATCGCCCTTTCCTTTCAAACGCCCGCATTCCGCCACAATTCAGTCGGCTTCGGTAACGGAGAACAACGGAAAGTGCATTTTCGACTTCCTCTTCATCATCTCTTCTTTTATAAATTCCCATATTTCATATGTCCTCATGCGAATGTCGAAGGAGAGCTAAGGAAAAAGAAAACGGGTTGGCGAAAAATCCCATGGATCATGTGCGTGCGAAATATTGCGAAGCGAGAAATCGTACTTCGAATGTGCGAAAGTAAAAATGACCGGACCGTTGCCGATGCTCTCGTCATTCCTCATGCATATTAGTAGTTCGCTTTTTTGTGTGTGTTGGGTCATCGGCATCGATGCCAAATGTGTGTGTGTGCAGGCGGCGTGGTGAAAGCGACCAAAACTATCAGGGAATCGCATTGCATTTGAAACGCATGACGCGTAACCGATGCACGAAGCGCATTCTTCTCACACGAGTGCGTGCAAAATGCTCCAGAAATTAAATGGAAAATAATAATATTGTTCGAGTGGCGGCGGCGGCAGCAGCCGCATCGTCTCTATTGCGGCAGTTGAAGCGATAATGCGTTGCGGTCCAGGTAAATGCGGCAATAAAATGACTAAATGACCGCGAGGTTCATGTGTTCGCCCATATTCTTGTCTTGCAGAATCGTCGCTGAGCGTCCGCATTGCTGCAGGAACGCAATTGCTAAACAAGGTCAAAAGTTACGACTGCGTCTTGATTGGTGACCCAGAACGACAAGTATTTGATCATTGAAATGATGGCGATGTGTTCGGTGTGCTCGGTCGCTCCGGACATCTCGTCGAACATAGGAATATCGCAGCATATTCATCGAACGGGCGAACGAAGTGAATTGAATGCGGAGATGAAGTACATGTGTGAGAGAGGTCATTAGTGTTATAGATCAACATGCATCATAGATCACGTGCATTACCCAGAACTTTGCGGTGTGCGCCCATCTCGTATGGACACAACGAACATTCCGATTTTACTACACATTCGCCAATATCGACTGCCATACGAAATTCGATTTGCCCCATTGTCTGTCGATTTCATTTTGCTTTTTTCTAGTTTTTTTTCTCTCGTTTTTGTTTTTGTTTTTTACTATGGAGTGAACCGTGAGCCCAGCGCGCACCCGATGAATATCATTTTTTTTTGTTTTGCTTTCTTGTTTCATCGTGAATCCGATGACGAAGCGAGCCGGTGAGGCGGACCGGCTGCAACATGATAAATACCGACGGCAGAATTTCGATTTCGATTCGAATGTCAGGTTGATCTCTTGTTGTTTCTTCCATTCGGTTTTGTTTGTGGCGATCTCTGTCATTGGGCAGCACAAGGCACAACGATGTTGAGATGATTTGTCGGAAATGTCGGAATTATCATTACTAGTATTATTATCGTCGCGCATCGCCCAGGTCTCAGGTGCCAGTGCGAATGCAGAATCGAAACAGACAGACAAACAGAGGTATGCAAAATCGGCGGCCAATGGCTCTGGGCGAAATCGGTAAAGAAAAGGGGGACAGAGATCCGCAATCGATGGGCCCGAAAATTTCGCGATGGGCACGAGGAATCCGATTCATCTGTGGCAACAACGACCAGAGTCCGGTGTCTCTGTTGACGCGGAGCCGATGAAATAAACTTGAAGAGAAATTAAAGGGAGACGTGCCTATATTGGCTCGTGTGGCAGACTGCCCAGAGTGCCAGCGAACTGCTGCTGGTGCATGCGCGATGTGCATTCGCGTGTTCTGTACTACATGCATACTTTGCCGCTTGCCAGGGCGCGTACTCGCGCGTAATTCAACTGACATAACATGGTGATCGTGTTCGATGGTACACACACGTTTCGCTTGTTCGAATGTGCAATGTCGAGAGATTCCGTTTTATGCACATTTTTTCATCATCTTCCTCTTCTTCTTCTTCTTCTTCTTCTTCATTCGCTTTTCGTTCGTTCTGGGCCAACCTTACGACACTGTGAGTGCATACTTGATACTGTGCACCGTACACTCTGAGCATCTCCGATGGCAGAATGTGTATGAGTTCGATTGTATGTGTGAATCGTACTCGTTGCCAACTTGTCGCAGCATCCAATCGGCTCATTGAGGTCCTCATAGTTCGCCTAACTCTTCTGACCCACAGCCGAACGCCTTACAATCCGAACGAACCCTCGTCCCTCCTCTGGCCACATTCGCTTGTGTGTGTTTCTTCTCTCGCTTAGTTTATTTTAATTAATATGTTGTCTTGAATATTCGACTACAACTATTAATAATAATATCGCCGTGTGTCGGGCTCTGCCTCTCTCTCTCCCTTTCTGCCACTCTGGACTTTCGTTGCCAATTCTGCGCACTCATTTCACGTTTTTCGCATTTCGTGTTCCGTTCGTGTTTGCATCGTCTCTCTCTCTCTCTATCTATCTCTCTTTCTCTTTCTGGCTGCGGCCGGTTGAATTATTATATTAATTTATTATATCAATAATCATGTAAAATGTCCATGCAATGGAAAGGTGATATTCGTGGTCGTCGTCGTCGTCGACAAAATGACGGTATACAATAATACCTGCTCGACGCAGACGACCAGAGCGCTTGGGATGAACTAACGAAAGAATCGATTCGATGATCTTGTTGCGATTGTACGTGCGCAGTTTCGTCGTCATCGTCATCGTCATCGACCATCGTCATCGTAGCCCTCTCATCTTCTTAGCCAGATACTTCCATACCCCCCTCATCCGCATCGTATTTGGTCCGATGTGAGAATGGAAATCATTTTCTGTGGCGGAAGAGAAAGAACAAAAAAATGAAGATGTAAACGCTTGTGGCTGTAATCATTATTGATAAATAAATTGATTTATTTTTGTGCGCGTATCGGGCACGCGGTAGTGTTGGCCGCCATCGATGTCATCATTATTGCCAACGTATGCGTATCGTGGCCATTTGGCTGGCGTCCCAGCTTGCCACCAGGAACACACCGAGCGTCGTCTGTCTGAGTCGTTGTCCCTTCTATTTTCAATTGAGATAAATGGACGTTGCATGTTCGACCATTGGCCAAACGCGCACGCAACACACTCGAAAATCGTAAGATCGCAAGATCGCAACAACGTTCAACCGAAAACAATGAGTGCGACCGCATATGCTGTGCAATGTGCATCCGGATAATGGGCTTATTATCCGATTTACATGCGGCAGCGACCTTTGTTTTATCGCTGAGTGGTTCGTCGCGGCCGTCGTGTCATCATGTTCTCCATTCCATTCGCTAATTTACTCATTGTAAATCACAATCATCGCGCCAAGTCGGTGCATTAAGAATGTGCGTGTGCGTGTGCGTGTGCTCACGCGTACCCAGTCGCCCATCGTTCTTCTCGCCAAAAACGCAACTGTCTTATTCGGAAATGGGTCATCGGTGCTGTCGTTCAATGTCCGATACGTTCGTGTGCGCGTTGTGCACAGTGCAAGTCGTACATAAAGTCGCGACCGAAAGGATCAAATTGACGTGGAATATGTGCGTCGGAGCGAACAATTTATAGCGGATGTCATGACCTCGAAATGAATGCGGCGACGATGGCGCATCTCGTTTGGAATGGGACACGGTGCGAGCGCCGTTCCGTTGTTTCGTTGCATATTGACACGTGATTCGGCCCATTTGATTTATTATTTATTATTGTCGTGCTCCGCAGCACTAAAGCATCAACGGTTCGAATGGATTCGGTGAAAGCGTACGAAATGCAATTGCTTTCATGCCTCTTTCGATCCACATTAAAACGCTGGTAATTTATTGACATTTTTTGATGGCCGACAATGGATGGACAGTGCGGATGCGCATTCAACGTCGTCGCACCACCGAAGCGCGCCCATGCAATCCAATTTCAGCATTGGCGATGCCGAATGCCATTCAATTTGCGCAATCCGACCCATCTCTCAACTTTAAACAAACACATTACGATCGCCGGTCGGCCGTCGGATGCGTCTCTATACAAGCGCCGGCCGGCCGTCGGAAGCGCTCATGCATGTGTAAGATACTACGTCAATGCGAAGTGTGAACATGCAAACAGCAGCCTCATCAATTTATTAATATTCTCCATCAATATTCGAGCCCGGAGCATTTGACACAAATAGCTTGCGTCACAAACATCGTTGCCACCGATGAATTTCCTCTTCATCGCCATCACCATCACCATCGTCATCGTCATGGGCAACGATGCGATCCGAACGATTGTCTGTGTAGTAGCATGGTGCTTATCCATCTCGTTAGTTGGTGTCCGTGCCTGCAGTTGTATTCAATCTCTAGTTGCATTACGATTGTCAGCGATCGGCGCTGCACAATCTATGGAAATTTTTCTAAATCGCCCCAATCGCGTTGCCACTTGATGCGCGATGTCGACTGGACGCCTGCCTATTCACACTTTGCCTGCCTTCCTTCCTGCCTTACTATATATATGCAAACGATACACACGAGCTAATTTACAGCCCGGGGACACTTTCGATCCAATGCAAACAACGGACGCAGCACGCACAGAGAGCCGACAAATATAAATTAGCTGAATGGAAATATAGTGAACGCGCGTCGTCCCAGTCGTTCCTTTCGTTCGCACACAGAGCCAAAAGACACACACGTGGACGTCGCCGCGCATGGGGCATCCGACGCAGCCACTCATGAAATGGAATATAGAAAAAGACCTATCGTTGAGCATAAAATGTATGCTCAAAATCTGTAATAAAAAAAAAGTTTAATATGATTGCGAAGAGCAAGAGAATGGGACAATCGCAACGGAGAGCCTCCTCGTAACCTCTCGACGGCGAACAGGCAGAAAACATCATCTTATCGGTTGCGATTTATTTTTTGAAACCGAAAAAAACAAAGCGAAAAATGGACATGTGTGTGCGCGTCGCTCGGTGTGTATTGTGTGAATTCATCATTTCAATTTTTCCATCGGCCATTGGTCGGTCGCGGGCTCGGGCATGCAACTTGCTGGTTCTGCGTCGTACGTTCTATGCTCTCTCCCTGTCGGACACAATGCTCATTATATTCGCCTCCAGATATTCGATCAAATGCGAACGATAATGTGGCGCACAAGATGAAGAAAGAAAAGAAAACGAACAAAATGTGAATGAATTATGGAAAATTTAATATTCGCTGCCTCATACGTGACGCACCCGACACACACACACACACACATTGAGTATGTAATCGGCAGGTAATCGCACCGAAAGAGTGTTTGCTCTAACGAGCGTCGTAAATTAAATTATATCGGGCATAGTTTCCAACGATTTTCACATCATCATTCGTTTCATTAAAAAAATAATCGTGTTTTCGAAGCTTCATTGGTGGTCGCGTCTATTCGACATTACGCGAGCACCTCAGGCAGTGCGCATCATATTTTACTGCTTCGATTTATGAATGTTTCTCGCGTACGCGCGATTTATTCCTTAAACGAGAACATTACGCGCTTGACCATCGAACACATTTCAGATCAGTTCCGGTTCACATTCATTCACCGGAGAAATCGTTCGGCGAGCGGTGTGAAA
>JANTFB010114199.1:0-18960 GCA_026546635.1 Porricondyla nigripennis | reverse complement strand
GTGTCGTTGTCGTTATATTGAACATGAACCTTCTCGACTTTCTCTGTGTATGTGAATGGACCGATATCTTCGACGATTAATTTAGCATCCAATCCGTCCATGAATCGCTCGGCATTTGTGTAATTGAATATGTGCACTCGCAGCAATGGATCCAACGGCGGCTTTATGAAGTATTTCAGTGCCGTTGAATTTTTCGCATACACTAAATTCTACGGAAGTGAGAAAATCGGTATTTTCCATATCCTCATCAATGGACCAAGGAATGAATCGAATATACTCACTGAAATAATTGAATTATTGTACCATTCGGTGAACCACATCACATAGAATACACTGCCGCTGAATAGCAACACAAGGAATAGTGTCAGAAGAACTGCGAACGAAATGGGGAAAGAAACGAAAAATCGATGAGAAAAGATCCCGGACACGAGGATTGTGATTCATGCACATGCAGGTTAATGAAACAGATTTCCACCATATCGAACCGCTCTTCGTAACGCCATAAATGTTCGAAATGTTGCGTGATTCGAAGACAAGACCTTCATTTGGTCCAAGCTGCTTTTCGAATGTTTCCTTCGTACACATTATCGAGATCAGACACGGAAACATTGTCCATGTGCGACTGTGCACGGAATGGGGAAACTTTCCCAATGACGTCGAGTGCTTCGGCAAACTGTACAATCATTTCAAAAAGGAATATTTTTCACTCAGTCAGCTCAACAGCACATTATTGTGTATGCTCGTGTTCGCTACGCGTCGACCATCGATGATACTCTGCCCTGTTCGTTCGTTATCGGTTTGCTGTTGTTTTTTTCGTAACAACGACTTCGGAATCGGAATTGGCATTTTGGACGTTTGGCGAAAATCGAAAGTAGAACATCAACTGAAATCAATATAATACGCCAAATGCCCCTAAGACCTAAGCACTTTGCCCAGTGAAAATCATTCGTCATTTTTTCTTTCTGACATTTCCTATCGATGTGATGTGTAATGAATCGAAATCGATGGTAAACACTGAATACTGAATAATGGCGATGCTGTGTGTTTACTCCATCGTCGCGATGATATTTTCCAGAGAAGTGTACGCTCCCACTCTCTCTCTTTTTTGACAATGACATTGAAATTAATGTTCATGTTCGACGTTCGTCCTCATATGAGTTTGTAATTTTGTATGTGTCGCTCACTATCTCATGAATGAATGACGGACCAACGAAACGACAAACAATGAATGGAAATACGAGGATGTGCGTGTTGACATGAGTTTCCATAATCGGCCCAGAAGTCGAAGAAAAACAATTTGGCCCGATAGAAATCGAGAAAACAAACGCACGATGCCGACATTTCCATTCGACCATTTTTACCCATTCACATCCATCATTGTGTTGATTGCGAATGGGCCAGCGATTCGGATGCGTATCGCACGTACGAATCCTCTGATACGACTTGCTCAGCATGAAAAATGATATCGAAATGTGCAAACCAACTGATTGTTAGAGTATTGTTGGATGCGACAAGCGTATTGTGCGATAAATGAATTTGAAAGTCTCGAATAACAATAAGAAACGATTCGCGTAACGAAAACCATGCATACATCCGAAACTGACTCCATATTATGAGTTCATGAGTGTGCGAGTGCGTGCAGTTTCGGATGGTATTGAAGTGCTGATTTGAACGACAGACAGCGAATGTCATTTGTAACAGTTAATTTTACATATGACCGATCGAGCAGAAAATAACGTGCTTCTTATGCAATCGATAGCTTTATTGGAAAGAACTAGCGCCGACGACGCACGGAATCCAAAAATGAAGACATTTCCTGCATATGCGAGCGTCACTACCTGAATTACCGATTCAATTGAACCATATTTGTATATTTGTTTGCGCAATGTACTCAGGGCTCAGGTTCATACGTAATTCGTCAAGAAGTGCGTGAGCGGTGCCGCTAACCACCGTTGAAATTAATATGACTTTAACGAGCTTCGTGGCGGATGCTGTATGATCTGAGATCATTTCCTCTCACATTGATCTCAAAAGTCGAGAGCACATGAACATCAATTAGAAAGTTTACCAGTGTGGTCCGCCTCGGTGGCCATTGATTATGCCAAACTCGATTCACGAGCCATGATTATTCCGTTTATTCTAATCATTTTTAATTTTTTCTTTTCAACAAGCGAAAATGACGAAAATGAGATCCACTCAGCCTGATAAGCATCGATCGGCAAATTTTCGGCCAACAACAAGCACCAGTACGTCTGCGCATCATTTTGAATGAAATCTTGTTCAGCGAAAGAAAAAACCCCAAAAACGGGGAAAAATCCACACACTCCTCGTTCGGTTTTAGGTGACAACGACGAAAACATCGACGACGACAACAACGGCAAGCACTCACACAACTGATAGCCGGAATCGAATGCGCGGCGATAAAAAATGCCATAGGTCAGAGCGTTAATTTCAATGGAAATGTGATGTTGAGCTCTAGCACTACGAGTCACTGCTCACTGCTACTAATCTCCAAGTGCTTGAGGCGTCTGTTATTCATCGCAACAAAAACGGCATCAAGTGAAATGCGTTTTTCACGATTCGATTCTTTTTGGCTTCAATTTTCCACTGCAAATCGAATATCATTATTTGCGTGGCGATTGTAATAGTTGCGTTGTGATGCCGATCGGCTGTGAAGAAGTGTCAACAAGTGACGAACTCGTGTTTTCGATTGAAATAGACATAGCGTATCTACGTCTCGTCTGCGTTGCGAATCGCACGTTTGGTGACATTTCCCATCGCAAGGAAGTGCTGATGCTGACATCACATTCGAAAAATCCAATGCGTCGAACTTGGCCAGATTCCCAGTTGGTTCAATGTGCATCGGTCGTGATCGCACGGCATAACGCTGATCGAGCGAACGGTAGGCTTGCGTGTGTATTCGTGCGTGCACGAATGAAATGAAATGGAGCGATAAATCGTAAAGAGAACAGCGCGCAGAACAAGAACACGAAATCGCGGCTGCGACGTAATTGAATGCGATAGGGATGGGAAAGATGGAAGTAATGTGAAGCGCGCAGCATTGAGGTCATTCGGAAAAGGTCGACTCACTACAGCAGCGATAAATACGCATACAAGCGTTCGTACGAACCGAATATCATGTATGGAGAATCAAAACAATCACAAATCGAGTCGTTGGGCCAGCGTATTGCAGCTTTTGCCGATTCCATCTATCACTTGCGCCATCGATGACAATGAGATGGGAAGAAACTTGCCGTTTATTGCACGCGAATCACTTGCCCAGGGAGAATCGCATCGAAAAGAGAGAACGAATGAATAATTTTTGTGCTGGTGCGCGCCATGCGTGGCGTACAACGTCCGCTTGTCGACGTCCTTGTTGGTTCGCAGAGCAAATTGAAAATTGAAAAAAAAAAAAAACGATTTGCACTCGCTGTCGATCACCAACCAAGTGCAGTTCATTGCTCTCTATCGCGTTCCGCAACCCTCCGTCCCACACCATCTTTTTGCGTCGCGTTTTTCACATTTTCGTATCAAAATATAGAAATAATCGAAATCGTTCGTATGCAGAATTGAATGCGCCACGCAAAGAACGATGAAGTGTGCGAACGGAGTAGCCGATAAAGCGAGAACTTGTTCCAACTTGTTCATTGCCAATGTGCATCCGATAAATTCTATTTTCATCTTCGCTGCCAGAGACCGAGAGAAAGAGAGAGCGAGCATAGACAATTCTAATCAATTTGCTGGACACACGGACGCTGCGAAGAGATCGGGCAACACCAGCAACAACAACCACGAAGAAAAAAGTGTTCCTATTAATTGGGACGGTTCCGTACTTGTGATTCGCAGAAAGCAAATTTTCTTCCGTTGCGCCTTCTCGTAGCTGTAGCGTAATCCAATGATTTTCAGCACACTATCGACGGCATTTGGTTTATTTGGCGGTGGCGTGGCGAAGGTGACGGCATTTCTGCTCACCGATGACGGATTTCGACTGTGATTGATGTATCGCACGGCTGCCTGTTGCACCCCGCTGGATGGCAGTGGCTGATTGTTTATTGGTATCATGGTATCCAGCACTGGATACATTTTCGCTGTTTGATCGTCACAGAAACCACTCAAATCCTTCTTGATTTCTCTGGACATTTGTGACGGTCCTATGTGGTCGTTCTGATTTCGAAATTTTTCAAAATATTTTTTTTCTTTTTTTTTAGCTCTCGATTCTGCCTATTCGTTCTACGCAACGTTTCCACCGATCACATAGTTCCAATCGTAATTTTGTCGTATTTTTTGTTCGTCACTTGAGGCTCACGCGAGTACACTTGCACCGGATCGACGAATTTTCGAAATTAATTCGCATCGAATAGAATGGGGAAGAAGGCACTCGAAAATGTCGTTGTTTTTTCGAACGAATCACTGCCACGACTGGCGACGTTGTGCGATGCCCGTTTCACAAGAGAACCATTTTTCGCCAGTACATAGTCGGGCCACATTATCGCTCGTTTCTAAATGTGCATGTGTAGGAGATGAATGCCATGTATCTGGTATACCGTTAATCCTTATCATCGAGCGAATGTGTGCTGCATGCATAGCATACATATGTGTGTTCGACAACGCGTACTCCGCTTGTGCTCTCTTTTCCTATTTCGCTTGCGAGATGCTTCACTTGCGCTTCACATCAACTTATTGATGCGTGCACGCCTTCTATCGTTTTTTGTTGTCTGTCTACAGTGTTGTGGTTCCAAGAAATCGGAGCCAAGCAATGCAAGAGAACCAGTGAACGCCTAATCGATATCAACCATACACTGGTTACTGGTCGAATGATTAGGATGGCACAGCGCACAAACCAAATAAAAATGAGTGCGGACCAACGGAGAATCGTTGAGCAATAAATGCCGATGGAGCAAGATTTGTGCATAGGCATGGCCCGCCAACCATATCGATGTAGCTAGACGCTGCTGTCAATTTCAGATAAGCGTAGGCTAGGCATGATTGGATTTTGTGCTTGTGGAGCGTAAGTGTGTTACAGATTTCGTTGAGATTTGCTTGTCACGCTTCGTTCGACTCACTGTACTGAAGTGCTGATATGTTGGGTTCCCACACACACACACACACACACACACACACACACACACGGCACACAGCAGTCGTGGTCATCTGGGACTATGAGCTGTTATCGGTTGCATTCCGTTCAGTTTCACCCTTGCAAAATACATGCGATTGGGGTGGCGAGAATGCCAGAGCTGCGCAACATTCAGGAAGATGTTTTAGATATGTCCATTCAGTCTCGGCCCAATCGAAACAAATCAGTCGTGAATGAGTAAACAAAAAATCGATTCCATTTCATGCGCATTGATTGAATGATCTTTTTGGAATGAATGGAGCTCAACAGTCAACATACATCGGATGACAAATTTGCAACAAATTCGAATCACCGTCACACTGTAAAGGCGAACGATTCATAATATGCGAATCACATACCAAAACGTAAACAAACGTATTCGAGAACGGCTGAACAATAACAATTATTTGCGCGGACGCAGGCATTCGAGTCCATTATGTGGTCCGGCCGTACGCCGCTCGCACACAACCACATGTTCGGTACGTGTTCGTAGAGTTGGGTTCTCGTTTCTAGATTTGTGTGTCACCCATACGATCGGTCGCATTGAACATTGAACATTGAAATTCACGTCGATCTGCGCGTCGATCTGGAATTACAACTTCAGTGTTAAGAGAATTAATACTGCGCCGACCGACCAATGCTCAACAATCGATCAGCACAATTCTGGCCTGTTGCTGCCTGACGATGTCAACGAGGGTCGTGTCGATTTCCAATCGAAATAAATCAGCATAATTCGAATGAAATTTATCGATTGCATTCAACGGGACCGTGCGCTCGCACACCAGAAATAATTAATAGCTTCTTGCAGCGAATTTTTCGCCGGTGCCGTGTCGAATGCGACGGCGATCGGCCTGCAAATCACATCTACGTCATGATTTTCGGTTTCGGTAATTCTATCGAGGCAGCGAATGCGCTAATAGAGCCACACACTGGAGGTGCAAATGAGCCTGAGCACTCTCTTTTTTCTCGTTTAAGCTTCGGTGATAATTAATGTTCGTAACGCGTGCTGTTTCTGTTCGACGGAAAATATTGCGTTCGGAGCTTACCTCATAGCACATGCACGCTCTCATATTCGCTGCCGAAGTGGCCGTGTCCAGTGGCAGCTTGTAACGAGTGTGCTTCCAATACTTACATCGATTCAGCTTGGACCGGAAAAAATTGCGACCAATTGGTTTTTTTCCTGTTTTTTCTCAAAAACCTGTCGATAAAATGACAGCTCAACCTTGCTATGAGGGCGACAGAACACTAATTTATCGGCGATATCTCTACTTTTCAGCTCATAGAGAATGTATGTTAGGTTCCCTTTGGTGGTTTGTCAGCTCATGAGGGTGGTTCCTATGCTCACAAGGGTGGCTTGTATTATCACCGGGATGACTCATGTGTTCGCTAGGCCACTAGAGTATCCTTAGTTTCCATAGTACTCGGATTCACCGGAGTGAATCTCACTTTCACTGAAGTAGCTCTTAGGAACACCAGAATCGCTAATATTGCCCATAGAATTACCAGGGTGGTCCTGTGGCTCACTAGGATGGTCCTTTGGACCACTAGGGTAGTCATTAGCAGCATGGGGGGTACAATTGGCCCCTGGAGAGACCACAGACGAACGAAGTGAATATGCATTGAATTATCCTATACTGTGAAGGAATGGGGCGGTAGGTCTAAGCCTTACTACCAATCCACTTGCCAGTCCATATTTTCCGTTCTCAACACTACATTGAATTCGAATGTTTGCGCAAAAATGTGTCATACGTTTCAATCAGCACACTCGCGAATGGCTGGCACCACATTACGCTTTGATCATAATAATAATAGCAAATGAATCGCTTCGCACATTGTATGCTTTTGACGCATGTAATACTGACTCAACTACCCAACTTAGACTCTGACCGCACTACAGGCACACGTAGCTCGGAATCCGATTGGAACGATCAATTCGAACGACTTGATCTACTCATTATTATATTCCTCCTATCTTTGAATGATTTTGTCAATGGAATCAATCGACGACAGGTTTTTCGAGTTGTTTGCTCAATTTATTCCAAGTGAGGTGTGCTGTTTCAAATTCAGTTTTCAGATTTTGGTTTTGCATGTTTTGTTACATTGAACGAGTGTCGCCGTTTCAATGAAACGCTCTACAATCTCACAATTCACAATTGAGCGTTGCTATATGCGTGCATGTGTGTAGGAAGAATCGCCACAACGAATAATTAAATTAAAAGTTCTTTTTCTTCTTGTTTTTGCTCAGGTCCACTTCCATGCCGATACGAATTGGCTAGAATGCGGAGTGCAAACGCTTGTCTATGCGCTCCAATCGAATGGTTGTCGCGTGCGAGTGAGTGGATGTGTGAATGTGACGACACCGCAATGAATGGAACGTCGCGGTTGAACTGGAGAAATATGTGCGTATGCACGATAAATGAACTCGTTGCGTTCGTATACGCGACGCTCGAGCATAGTAATTGTGTTCGCCCCCCCACCTCGCTCCTTCCCCAATCTCTGTCTCTCACAGCGGCTCGTGCATCAATTTAGAAATGTTCGATGGCAGCAACACTCCAAATATATACGTATATTTAACCATAAAACCGACAGCGATCGAACGTGTTCAACGCGTAATTCCAATTTTCAAACCACGACAAACACAAATAACGTGCTTTTTCATTCTTTTATTTCGATTCGCTTGTTCGCTTGGCGCTCCTAGTGTGTGTGTGTCGGTGTGCCTGTTCACAGTGCAGACTGAGTGTGGGTTAGTGTGCGAGTGGCGCGTAGTTTTTTTTGTCTGCCATTGTCGACGACTATGACGACGGGCCAAACGACGAGCAGCAAAATTGCAGTTGAACGTTGATCGGTGGCGGAGAGAAACTACGAATACACGAAAAGCGAGACAGCATTCAGCGGCACACAAAAACTGTACGGCACCGGTCGCATTAAACACCAAAAGCACGAACAAAAGTCTCCAGACAGTCAACGTGATCGGTAGTATCGCGAGGCTTCGTTTTTTATTCCGTTTGAATACGTTCGGTCCGTTTTCGAATAGATTTTTTTCTCTTTTTTTGTTTTCGCTTCCAAATCGTGATTTTTGCTTTCCTTCCTACGACCCGAACGGGCTTTCTGGACATCAACGAAACATAAATTGTGTTTCCGATTTTTATCATTTTGACCCGCGGCCAGTGACTACGATCGTTTTTTTTTTTCGTTATTTTTTCTCTGGCGTGAGCATCAGCACCAGCTCGAGCGAATGTAATTAATGGATTTGTTGACTGCTCATTCTCCGGCACGAACAAAGAATGACCAGAGAAATTCATTGTTCAGTTCGATTGTGATGAGCACGTTGTGAATTTGAGCGTGGAAAGCCAATTTCGAGTGTGAATTTATAGTGAATCGGCTTGGCCGCATCGAAAGCGCGATCGATTCTGTGCATTTTTCGGTCGATCGTCTCAATTTTGTGTACGTTTCGACGGCAGGAAGTGCAATCGTTGTACCCTTCAATTGTCGGGAGCCGTACGATGAATGACATATTCCATACCATATTCGGAGCGTGCGTTATTATTCGTTTTTTTTTCGAATTTTTAATTGGTTTCATCTGAATCAGCGGCGATATGCCGCCGTTCCAGGAATGCGAGTGGTTTTAATGATGAAAAAATATTCAGACAATTGAATCAATGTGTCGCGTCGTCGCTCATTCGTATGCTGAATGTCGCCAATTGAATGGTGAAATCACCGCACAGCTCGATTGATTTGATGGAGGCAGACAGACGAACGCAGTGAATACACAGAATCTCCATTCAGTGACATTTCAACGCTCCCGAATCAGCATATCGCTGAAATGTGTTCGCCGCGACACGGAATCGATTCGAATCACATGACGATCTTTGTCGTTTCGGAGAAAAATAGCGATAGGATTCATTGTCAAGTCTCCTATAAATTGAACGGGTTGATTGGGCAACTGGGCATAGATCATTCTAAGATTTTGGTTCAACTAGTTTATTTCGGATATTTTCCAACGCTCGTTCTGTTCGTCGTCTTTTCTCGTTCTCCAAGATGAACATAGGATAATTGGTTTCCGCGAACACCTACTGAGAGCATAGGACCTCAAACAAGGAAACAAAGCTGAAGCACCGAGCAAATAACATAGTCGATGAGCAACCACATTGTATGAACGTTTCGCATTCTTCAATGTGATTCTTGATTCCTCGCTGCCACTTCATAAATGTTCTCCAAACCATGATGCTATCCCGGGGTGAAACAGATTTTACCGAATGCTGTACCACCTGTACAGTTGAATGTCGTTATTGCTGCCGACGTCGTACTTTCGATTTCATAGTTGATCTGTTTTCATGACAATTACATCCGCTTTTTATAAGCAATTTGAAACTGTTTCTCTTATCGACAATTAGTCTGTGCCGAAATGGGCATTTTCCATGGATCGAAAACCAATGAAGGTGATCGGAACCGATCAGGGGTGACCTAAGCTTAAAGGTGCGTTTAAGAACGCACTCAATCGAAAAATAGTATAAGAAGGTCCAGGCAGCAAAGTGCAGCCAATTTGGAGTGGTTCGCGCAACATTCGTAGGCGCGCACGAACGGTGGCACCTTCAAGTTTCAATCTACTGGAAAAACACACGGAGCGTCTAGGCCACCGGGTCGCCGCAACATAACAAAACTGTAAATTTCTCAACGCCAATCAAACTCAGCCATGTGATCGTTCAATTTATTTGATTAGTAGCGCGTAAACGACTTTCAATTATGTTCGCTTCTGCATTACATTCGATACGTACGTGCTCGTGCGTCTGTGTCTCGTTACACCGTCACTTCCATTCGTTCAATCCACGCTCATGCGCTTGCACTCATTTCTGTCGTATCACCCATTCTACTTATCATTGCATAAGGCGATTTGTCTGCGAAACGACACCAGAGCTATCAAAATGAAGTTATATACTACTTTTCTTTGCTTTTAAATTGGATCTTCATGGCTGACACGTGATCTCACAATGCAGAATCCCATGTCCATTGTGCATGCGCACCGAATTTCCCCTCAATACAATGAAATTGTCTACGTCACGTTGGTCACCGTTTAACAAGACGAGTGGAAAAACTCATTCCAAAATATGTATGAATCGAAGCGCCTTCTGCAATCTGGACAAATGCTATCAAATGCTTCGGCATTCAAGACCTTCGCAACGACGGAGAATATTGCCACATTTTCATCCGATCCTGAATAATACGCCATTCTTTTGCATCGGTTCGACTCGTATGTGTCCGCTGTTCGAATCGACGTTGATATTTTCGTAATCTACGTCATTATTTCGATTTGAAAAAGGTTGGGAAAATCAAATCGAATTTGATAAATTCCCCACTTGCAACCACCGCAACGGTCGTCGCGGCAATCGAACACCGACCATCAAATGCCAATCGTCTACCTCATACAATTCCATATATTGGATATTACGATTCAATGCGATTCGAAATTGATTGGGCCCATCGCACCAGTTTCCGTTTCATTTCGATCCGAATTTCGGCAACCACATCGAAAATAAAACGAAAACTTCACCCGAAAAAGCGCCAAACAAAAACCGCACGGAATACTTATGCAATTGCGCTCGATTCATGTTTGTATATTCATTTTCCGTGTGGCCCAGCATAGGCCGCCCCGCCGATGTGTAATATTTATTTTCGATTTTCGATTCACGTTATTAAATATTAAGTAATTCTGCGGAAAAAAAGAAGCAAATTGTGGCACACGCATTGCCCACAAAGCAACCTCGGTAGAGACGGCAGCGGCCGCCAGACAAAATAGTACGGGAAAAAGAGCGAAAATTACAATACATTAAATGGCGAGTAATTGCTTTGCGAACGATGGCTACTTGTCGATTGCTTGTGTTGTTATGCGCCAAATTGAATGTTTCATTTTGCCGATGAGAAATACAAATATCGGAAAAGATTACTCTATTGGTCGCATATGCGGCCACGCACGACGCACCACGACCATGTAAACTGCGAACGGTGCGTGTGAAGTGGTTTTTCTTCTTCTTCTGTTCTTTTTTTATGAGGAAAAAATGCACGACCAGCGGCAGATACGATGAGCGGCACATCCAATTAAATGCAATCGGGCTGACGAATAGCATGGTTTCAGTTGTCTTGATTCGATTTACTAGAGCACAGGGAGAAAGAGAACTTAATGAATGGGCCGCGACTCGTCCACTATAGAAACGGTCATGCTCACATACACACACACTCGCTGCTGCGCAATTTGACTCATTTAAAGGTCAGGCGTTTAGGTGCAGTGCAATGTGCATTCGCTGACTGGCACGGCACGATCCACCACGACTATTTTCTGTCCGAACGAAACAAACAAAGCGAGACATAAACGCCGTTGATTTGTGAGCACGGCCACATAATCCGGTGAATGAAAGTTTTGTGTGTGCGTGGCGTCTAACGTCTGCTCTTCATTCGGCTTCTGCACGATGTGAAAGAGAAAACTGTGACTCTGGTGAATTGCGTCTTGATGTCTTGATAATGCCATTTATTACACACATTTATTCGGGTGAAATTTTCGTTTCGCCGTGAGTTGGACACAGCTGCGCACATTCCGTCAAATCGCGGACAAACGTGGTCGCGACGGAATTGAATACATACGATCAGGTGTTGCGTTCGCGATCGCACCAAAGAATTCACAAAATTCCGCTATAATCATCGGTCGGGATGCGGATGAATCGCGCATTGAAATTTCGCTCACTCGATCGTGTTTCTTTCTCTCGTTCCGCAGTTCATCGAGCTCCGTGACATCGACGATCGATCGACGAATCAAGTGCTAGTGATCGAACATTCGAAATACCCACAAAAAAAAACGAATAATTTTCTACTCATGAAATCAATCCGATAGGATTCTGCCTGCCGCGGTAATTCTATGCGAAAAAATAAACGGTGATTTTTTGGTTGAACTTCGATCGACGATCAAATTCTAAGCGAATTTGTGAGTGCGAGTGAGTGTTTGTTTGTGGATTCTTGAAGAAGACGCACGTGTACGAGACGAACGAGGAAAGGCGACGATACAAGACGGCCGAGCTATAAAAAAAAACAACGTTCCACGCAGAATCATCAAATAGACATGGAAGTGGTCAAGAAGAGCAAATACTTGAAATGGTGTAAGTACCGTTCACCAAATATGCAAATTTTTTCCCAATTCCTCTTCTTCTTTTCCATTTGACACCAACATGAATCATTCAACCTTCAATCATTAGGAAGAGAGACTGCGAAAAAAATTACACACACAGTCGTCTCTCATCCGCCAAACTTCGCAACATCATTTTGCCAGATTCACATTCTATGAGCGAAACCAGCCAAATAGATAAAGATTCCGCAAATTGGTGCGTGGCAGAATGAAAAACCAAAACAAAAACTAACCGTAACAAGGAACGGAATCGTAGATCTCATATGATCGATCGCATGTCGCGGGCAAATTGATGCCGGCTCGATCGAACTAACCCTTCTCACCACGCACACTGCATTATTCAATTTCATTCCGAAATGATTGACTTCGCGTGTGTGGTACGTGAACGACGTTATCAAGTTCGCTCAGCATAGCTCAGACCGATGCGCACCTGACACCATATTGCCGGGTTCCTCCTTCTTTTCTTTCTTTCTCTTTGGGAAGTGAAATCACAAATTTGTATTAACATTTGGATTTTACGTAAAAAAGGCAAATCAAAATAGCATGTTGGTGCGACTGTCGCCCGACAATAAATTTCAAATGTTTTTTTTCTTTCTCCACGAACACACACATGCTGTGAGAGCGGACTTGGCGGTCCACATAAAATCGACGACGCAAGCGCTCTTTTACCAACACCAAACTTAGCATATTTACTGCATTTATTTTAATTAGATGAACGGGCCAGGCTATGGCATCGACGCTAGCCATTTTCTCCCATCGACCGCTTGTTGGGCGGAGGAGCGCATTTCACATTTCTAATGGCTTTTACGGCTGCGTTCGATTCCAAACAAAAGAGTGACCGAACACAGTGTGGAACATGAATGAAGTGAAAGAATGTGAAAGATGGGCAGCGAATGAGAGTTGAGCGTTCGCAGTGTTTCGGCAAATGCCCAAATGATGAGAACTGCCGATTCGAGCCCAGAAACCACCTTGGACGCTCGCGTAATGTCTACTTTATCCAATAATAAATGTGCAATTAAACCGACAAAACGAACGAATGTGTACATCATTCCGTTTGGCGAATGAATCGCTGCCAAAAATAAATGATAATAATCATTTGTTCCGTCTTTCATGGAAATAATTGTGGAAATTATAATTGTCAGTTATTAGACAATGTCTGCGGAATTGGCTGCATTTGGCATGGCTTTGGCATCGAGCGTCGAGCTGGTGCGCAACACTCGGCGTACTCGCTTGGCTTTGAATTTTGGCTCATTGCTCATTGAGTGTGTGCCTGTCTCACGGACCCAACATTGTTCTCTCCAACGCAACTCGTCTCCGTACGTTTCGGCTTTGCCGAGATGTTCATTTTCGTATTTGAATTTTTTCTTTTGTTCAATTGTGTCTAAGCGACGTCCAAATGAGCCGGTACGACCACATATGAACTTGGTTGTTGTTCCATATTGTACCTGTACATCAATCACGTGGTGAGTGCCCGGCACTCGTACAAGTATGCCATGTTCGGAGCATTCGTTCGTGTGTGGCTGCGAGCAGACGTATTTGGTCTTCGTCGCGCAATTGCGTAGCATTTTTGTTTCCACATTGGCGATTTATCAATTGAATGCCGTGACACGGTAGACACGCCGGTTCGACCTCTGACTGCGCGCGCTCGCTCACATATCGATGCACAATGACAATTTTGCCATTTACGATCGCTGCGAAGGTTTCCCATATTCTATGCGAATATCAAACAGAAACGAAAGAAACGAAAAATTCGAATTAATTAAACAAACTACGCACGTTCATTGCGAGCCACATCCATATATTGTGTGCGTGCGTGTATGCGCGATCCGTGCATCATTCAACGATCGAAGAAATATTGCTCAATATCGAATTGAATGTCGTTGCAATTCAAGTATTTTTAAGCAAACGAACAATTGGTCTTCGATCGAATACACCGTGAATTTGAACTCATCAAAACCTTGATGCGATGACGATTGTCAATTGAAATTCGCGAACAGTCAGTGCGGCGAGATGGTGCAATGTATATTCCGATTAATTCAATTCGACGCTGGTCTAGAATTCACGAAAAAAAAGACGAAAAAGATAATTTAAATTCGCATTCCGACGCCTCTATCGTATTGATAAAATCGAAAGGGACTGAGAGGGAATGAGAGAGAGAAACAGAACGATTCAACGCTCAAAATCTTTCGAATTTCGATTTGTTTTTCTTCAATGGCATTCGCTATAAATAAAAAAAAATCATTTTCAATTCGTTGCGGGTGCAGAACAATGAGGCTTTTCAATAAAATGAAACAAATCACGTTTCAATTCATAATTTGCACGTGTGCACCGTTGGCAAGTTGGTACCGTCAACCTTCTTAAACCTCTCCTCCCCTCTCATTCTCGTTCTGTTTTTCGTTTTTTTTTCGAACGAAGTCGCGATAAGAGCCAAGATCGCATGCACCCAAAATATATAAATTGAATGTGGCGTTTGTGCCAAGGGAACCGAGTATGCGACACCGGCATGGGCTCGATCATGAAAATATGAGCCGTACTTCAACCTGTTTTTTTGTCCACGCCGAACGGAAGGTTGTTCAATTTTGAATCCATTTACCGTTCCGGTTTGGTGTTGCCACCAATTTCTATTCTGGTTTCTTTGCGGTAGACAAATGAATCGTCTTCCTCATCCATCACATCGTTTCCGAACGAATTCGTTTTCGACGTCAAATCGACGCACGATACAGATTACGGAAACAGACCAGACAACAGAAAACGAACGAACCTATCAATCGAATGGCATTGTGGGTTTTATTACATCAGTGAAGCATCAAAATGCTCCAGTTGACCTTAAAAATAAATACTGTTTCAAAAGAAATAGACTGCCAAGTTCATTGGTTATAACGCTTAGACCGAACGGGACACAAAGTAGAACAACCAGAATCAGCTACAAGACTCGATTCGTTCTGTAATTTCTACTATTTTCAGTCCGTATGAAGAACATCGTGCGAATATATCACATCAATTAGTATCATTTGGTGTCACTTGTGCTACACTTGTAGTGAAACCGCAGTAAAACTTCTCACTTACGAGAGTGTAGCGATAACCCAAGAAAATCACGGTGATCCCGAGAACCACCCTAGTGATCTTAAGAATCCAAAAGACATTGTGACAAACTTAAGGTTACTATATGGAACCCAAGGCCACCCTAGTGAACCAAATAACCACTCTAATA
Source organism: Porricondyla nigripennis (assembly GCA_026546635.1). NCBI lineage: Eukaryota > Metazoa > Arthropoda > Insecta > Diptera > Cecidomyiidae > Porricondyla > Porricondyla nigripennis. Next base: position 3,465 of record JANTFB010114199.1, on the reverse strand, counting down.
TACTTATGAACCACAAAAGGGATCTTGAGACCCTCTTTCTATAAGTTGAAAGTTTATCGAAATATCACCGATAATCTATTCAGGCGCCCTAATTATAAATTCGTCTACTTTTTTTGGTTCTTAACAAGTCGACCCGGCATCCACACCACCTATGCTCATTCAATTTTGTTGTTATCTCGCCTTTGATTGATAATCTGTAGAAAGAAATCGTTCACGAGACACAATTTTTATAGGAGAAAACCACCAAAACCAGAGCTTAGCCCAATTTTCATTCTAAAAAATTTCTTCGGTCTAAGGTCTAAGCAAAAGGAGAAAAACGAGAAAGAGAGCAAGTGGAACGGCTACCGTCTCTGGCTTTCTGTTGAAAACACTTTTATTCATCTCAATATGTCGTACTCACGTCGTGCGATGTCCGCTGTCTGAGTGCGATGCGATTGTTGTGAATCGTAAAAATAACATGAGTCCGTCATTGCTCCAGAGTGTAGAGTCTACACTTGCTCCAATCTGATTTTTATTTTGTTTTTTGTTCCGCTCAAATTAATTTGTCGGATGACATATTGGCCTTGTCGCGCAAGCCGATTCATATGAGAATGAACCAAAGAAATGGCATTTTCGGTGCAAATGAAATTTTAATCGCCACTCTGGCAGACATCTCGCTGTCGATAGCTGATGGAAAGAAATTAAACGGAAAAAATTGCTTCGATTAAATCGTAGCTGCTGCTGATAAAGGTTGCGCTCGAGCTCTCAAAAATAAAACACGACTCGTGCGCGATCTGTAGACGGTTTATCTGCGGACGACCACGCTACCGACGTTGCGAATTGATGAAATATTCATATTAAATTCAATTCGATATACAATCCAGGAAATTCTTTCACTCGAATTACATGCAAATTGAGCTTCGACCAATTAGAAACACAAAAAGATTATTCTTCATTAGCCGCCGGTGATGATGATAATAGTTATTCGCATTCCATCGTAATGAGCATTCGAATTTATTGAATTTCGTCATCAGAATAACGAGCATATCGGCTTTATGGTCGGCAGAAAGACAAAAGCAAGCAAGCGAATGCGTGCGCGGCCGCACTAACTCTGTCTGTGCAAGGTGCGATTCGATAAAATGTTAACGATCGTTAGGTTTGGACTATTCATCAAACCGAAGACTGGAGACGATAAACATCGAATGATCATTTATGCATTTCATTGCAAATTGTATGGGAAAATTATTTTCGATTTTTTTTTTCCTTTTATCTTCTCCTTCTCATTTTCAATTTCATTTTTATTGAAATTGAATTTTAATTTGATCGCATCACGGAACCGCAAAGCCCGACTGTCGTCATTCGTCAATGATGCGGTGATGCTCAAACGGGCGACTTGTGACGAGAGATGCTCGAGATGTCATTGAGTCGACTGGGATATTACGGATTTGTCCGTTTCAGTTTCGTTGTCGTCATACGTTCCGTGATTTTTGCGCATCATCACATCTTGAACGCTGTCCCGAGCGGCCACTTGTATCTGCGATTTTGCATGAATCGTTTATCTAGTCTCTTGTAACGTCTCCCATCATCATTAGTGTGTGCCGAATGTTTGACGCACTTTTACCATCTACAATTGTTCAAGTGAAATTTGATTGGATTTTAGATTTTCAAATTTGAGTGGCCGACAACGCACCTCTCTCACGACAAGCCGACAACGCACGACTTTCCGACTTCTCTCTCACATCTTCCAAATCGTCTACAACGACCATCTCGTCTACATCGTTTAATCGCCCGAATGTATGCACTGTGAAATTGTTCATTCGCAGCAACAGCCAAAGCAACGGAATACTATGAAAATACCGCATGATCGCTAGCGCCGCTTGGATTCGCCAATGCGTCGGACGTCGTTCGTGGTGTGAATGCGGAATGGCTCGACTGCTTGTATGCAATTATGGGTACGCATCGCACACACACTCTTATCGACTCGATTGACATGGATATCGAGCGCTCACTCGGTGAAAGTTATTATTATATTGGAGTGGGCTGATGCGTCCAGGTGGAGTGAGAGAGACGGGTATGGAAACAGAAAATGTTGAAAAACATTGAAACTGGTTGCAACTGGCGGCCTGCGATAAACGCACTGCATTTCTCTGTCGCCATCTCTTTCCCTCTCCTCGTCTCTCCGACTCCACTCTGTTTGCCTTTGCGTTCGTCTCACTGGAGGAAGCCAACAGTGTCGTTCCACTTCATATCGTGTCTGATCGCCGTCGCTCAACGACAATGAAATCACATTTTTCGATGGAAGAGCACGACATCATTTTGATGCTAGTGTGGTGATCTACATCAGTCGTACGGGGGTCTCTGCTCCACTCCACGCCATGAATGTGTGGAGGAAGAGAGAGAGACAGAAAGAAACGAGTCGTTGGACAAATTTATGTCACCTGATGACTTGTTGAACAGCGGAAGCTGTCCGCGTCCACACAACACACGTACATCGTACTCATGATCCGGTTCCCCGCAACTGAATGGATAATAATTATTCATCGGCTTCGAAATCGAGACTGCATAACACACAATATTCGAAGGTAATTTGGCTATTTTCGGTGGAACGCGAACCAAATGTGGACCAAAAAAGACAAAACAAAAAATCGACTGCAGATTACATTTTTCATTATTATTTAACATCGCCATCGCTGGCGTGGCCAATGTCCATGTCGAGACGAACCAAAACCACAAAATGCGATCGACTTTTTTTCTTCTCGAAATTCATCTTCGAATCAATTTCGTTTGCAGAAATAATAAACGAAATGATTTGTGGCGCACGCTCGGCTGCGCAATGCACACGAACGTTTACTTCGATTTCTATTCGAAGGGGAGAGAGTGAGCGAAAAACAAACGACTGAACGCACGATTTTGTTGCGTTTTTCCATTTGGCCATTTCGATTTTTTCGATTCCATTCGTTCGCTCCATATGAAATCAGCAGTCATCGATTGATGCGGACGAATCGATTGCGATGGATGTGGATGGAGAAAATCGACAGTAAAATCAAATCGAAATCAATCCAAAAGTGCACGCCTCCCATTAATCAGCATTACGCGTGCATCGAGCTGGCGTTTGTTTGTGCTTTTTCTCCTGTCCAATTTCGACATTTTCAAATGAATTCCACCTTATTGGGTTTGGATGCCACCACGCGAAAGAGATGCAACCGTCGATTTGGCTCGCACAATATTGGGGCGAAAAGATTGATCGGCATTTCGCCAACGAGATTTTTGTGAAATAAATTTTCGAATGTGTGGCGTGTGGCGTGTGGCCATTGTCTCCAGCGTTCATCGTAATCGGAACGTTCATACGTTCGTGTGTGTGCCCTCTCTGTGCACGTCAATGGCAGTATTCCGTTGAGGTTGTCCGGTGTGGCCACGCCGGTCGTGACATAAATCGCATGATTACACGTAAATAAGGTAATATAATTTGCTGAATTTGCCGAGCCC
>JANTFB010114198.1:0-67517 GCA_026546635.1 Porricondyla nigripennis | reverse complement strand
CTTCTAAAGTCTGGCTCTGTAACAATTTCCATTAATCCAACACCAGCTCGATTAAGATCAACAAAACTTTTAGTAGCATGATGTTCATGCAGTAATTTTCCAGCATCTTGCTCTACATGTAAACGATTAATACCAATTCTTTTTAATTTGCTATCTTCTAAAGTAATATTAACAAAACCATTTTCCATAATTGGTTTATAAAACTGTGTAATTTGATAACCAAAAGGATTATCAGGATAAAAATAATGCTTTCTATCAAAATAAGATACCTTATTAATAGTACCATTTAAAGCTAAACCTGTTTTTATAGCTTGTTCCATACAAAATATATTAAGTTGTGGTAACACACCTGGCATTCCTGCATCTATAAAAGATACATGACTATTTGGTTCTCCACCAAATGATGCCGAAGAGCCTGAAAATAATTTAGAATTTGATACAATTTGACAATGTACTTCTAAACCTATTACAACTTCCCATTTTGCCTTTCTACCTTCTATTAAATAAGCCATTGATTCCTCATTTCTTTTTATATGAAATTCTTTTATTTTATTAATTTCTATGTTAATAAACCTAAACTAACATAGTTAAAAATATACTTTTAATTTACAAGCTCTCTTATCACTTATAAACTTTTAGAAATTATTATTTTTTACAAAACTTGATTTATGATTAAAATCAACTTCTTTTTCTATTATTGAAGCTACTTGATATAATTCATCTTCACAATAGTATTTACCTATTAATTGCATTCCTATTGGCATTTTAGATTTTGATAAACCTACAGGCAAAGATAAAGCTGGAATTCCAGCTAAATTTACAGGAACGGTAAAGATATCGTTAAAATACATCGTGATAGGATCTTTAGGGATATTATTCATTGCAAAAGCTTCTCCTGTAGTAGTTGGTGTTAATATTATATCAACTTTTTTAAAAGCATTAATAAAGTCATTAGTTACTAATCTTCTAACTTTAGTAGCTTTTAGGTAATGATCTAAATTTTCAGATAGTAAATTATAAGTACCTAATAAAATTCTACGCTGTACTTCTAATCCCCAACCTTCCGTACGAGATCTCATATAAACATCTTTTAAATCTTTAGCATTCTCACTCCTTTTACCATAACGAATACCATCATATCTAAAAAAGTTAGAACTAGCTTCAGTTGGAGCAATAATATAATACACAGCTAAAGCTAATTGAGAATTTGGCAAAGATATCTCTACAATTTCTGCTCCAGCTTCTTCTAATATTTTTTGAGCAAACTGCCAATAATCATTAATTTCACTAGATAAACTATCAGAAATATATTCCTTTGGAATACCTACTTTCTTCCCTTTAATACTTCGTCTAATTTTTGCACTATAATCAATTGGTTTAAATTTAATCATAGTTGTATCTTTTTCATCATATCCTGCCATAGACTGTAATAAAATAGCATTATCTTCTACAGTTCTAGTTAATGGCCCTGCTTGATCTAGAGACGACGCAAAAGCAATAATTCCATAACGCGAACAAGTTCCATAAGTTGGCTTCATACCAACCACACCACAAAAAGATGCCGGTTGACGTACAGACCCTCCAGTATCTGTTCCAAGCGCTGCCACTGAAGACCTTGCCGCAACAGCTGCTGCTGATGCACCTGAAGATCCTCCTGCGACTCTAGGGTTTTTATTATAATTCCAAGGGTTAATAGAAGCACCATAATTACTATTCATATTAGTAGAACCCATAGCAAACTCATCCATATTAAGTTTACCTAAGAAAATATAACCTTTATTTAATAAATTTTGTGTCACAGTTGATTCATAAGGAGCTACAAAATTTGATAATATTTTAGAAGCATTTGTTGCTAAAACATCCTTTACTAAAAAAATATCTTTAATCCCTAAAGGAATCCCATCAAATTCACTTAAATGCTTACCTTTTTGCCATCTTTCATCAGAAAGTTTTGCTTGCACTAACGCTTTATCAAAAGTTTCTGTAATATAAAGATTAAGCTCACGAGCTTTAATTGAAGATTTTATATACTCATTTACTATTTCTGTTGCTGTTAATTCCTTGTTTAGTAATTTTTCAGAAAGCTCTTGCAACGTGAAATCTAAAATATTCATTTTCACCCCTAATGTGTATTCATATAAATTTTTGTATTACTTAAAATTTTAAAAGACCATTTAAAAAAATCAAAATCTAAATATTATTTAACTAAAAAGCTACAATTAAAATATTGTCATTTATAAAAGGTCTATTTATAATTAACTGACTTATATTAATTATAGATATTAATTTTAATCATTTAAGCATTTAAATTACAGAACTAAATGCTTAAATGATTAAACCAGAATGATTTTATTAATGATTTTACTATAATAAAGTGGATACACCCTAATTAATTTACAAAAAATTGTAATAACTATTGTTAAATAGCTACTCTATAACTTTGGGTACGCAAATAAAAACATCTTCTTTATCAGGAGCATTTTCTATAATTTTTTCTTGATAATTACCGTCACTAACAATGTCTTCTCTAAAATTTTCTATCCCTTTATCCATAATATCAAACACACTAAACATTGGTTCAATATCTGTAGTATCTACTTGATCTAATTCTTCGCACCAATTTAAAATACTAATGATCGAACTTTTAAAGCTTTCAGCATCTTCACCATCAATTGTAATATTTGATAACTTAATTAATTTATCAAGATTATAATTCTTCATGCTCATATTAATTATTATTCCTTTATTGCGATTAATTACAATTTATACTATAATATATTAATATTGTATCATAATATCAATTTAAAATATAATATTAGTAATAAAAAAGCATGTTTCTATAATACATATAATTATTTTTAGAATAAAATAGTAAGTGCAATCTTTCTTGATTTAACTTATTAATTGTTACAAATATTTGGTAAATCAGTAAATTTCTGGTTTATTTTCAATTAGTAAATAATTATTAAATTTATAAGTTATTTCATAATAATAAATTAGTGATTATTTTTAAAATTAATTTTATTTAACATTAATTAAAAAGATCTTAATTTATTTTTAATTTACTTTGCAATCTAAACTCTATTAATTATATAATAAACTTTTTAATTTATTTAAAAATAGGAGCTAATAATGTCGATTATAAATCATATTTCAGATTTCCTTCATCTTATAAATGGATTTTTATGGGGGTATTTTTTAATTTTTGTTTTGTTATTAAGTGGGCTTTACTTTTCAATCAGAACAAAATTCTTTCCTATTATAATGTTGGGAAATTCTTTCAAATTATTAACTCATAAAACAGAAAAAACTGATAATCATATTTCTTCTTTTGAAGCCCTTAGTACATCTTTAGCATCTTTAGTTGGAGTTGGTAGTATTGCTGGTATGGCTATGGCAATATCTATGGGAGGACCTGGTGCTATCTTTTGGGTATGGGTGATTTCTTTTTTAGGGATGGCTACTAGTTTAGCTGAGCATACTTTAGGACAAATCTATAAACAAAAAGGTCCTAATAAGTTATTTGTTGGTGGCCCTTCTTATTATTTAATGAATGGATTAAATAATAAATTTATGGCTAAAGTTTTTGCAGTATTATTAATATTTACTTATGGTATTTCATTTAATACTGTACAAGCTAATACTATTAGCGATTCTTTAATACATTCCTTTACAATTAATCATCACGTTACAGGTATATTTTTACTTTTAATAACAGGTTTAATTATTATTGGAGGTATAAAAAGAATAGTTGTTTATGCTAATTATTTAGTGCCAATTATGGGAGGATTATATTTATTGTTAGCTTTTGGAATGATCGCTACTAATTTATCTTATGTACCTGAAATGTTCAGATTAATTTTTGCATCTGCCTTTGGCGTTGAACAAGTAGCAGCAGGTACAACTTCTTTCTTGTTTATTCAAACAGCTATTATTGGTATTAAAAGGGCTTTATTTTCTACTGAAGCAGGTATGGGGTCTGCTCCAAATATTTCAGCTTCAGCTAATGTTGAACACCCTATACAACAAGGTCTTGTTGGAACTTTAGGAGTTTTCTTTGTAGCTTTTGTGGTTTGTACAGCTACAGCTTTTATGGTGTTACTTGGTGGATATTCTTTTACAGGAGAATTTCAAGGTGTTGCTTTAGTACAATCTTCTTTAAGTAATAATCTTGGACATTTTAGTACTTATATTTTAGTATTGTGTATAATAATTTTTGGTTTTACATCTATTATTGGTAATTTCTCTTATGCTGAAAATAATATTGGTTTCTTTAGTCATAAAAAAATCTACGTTCATATCTTAAGGATAATAGTTTTAGTTTCAGTTTATTTAGGTACAGTTTTAGACTTAAGCTTTGTTTGGAACTTAGCAGATTTATCTATGGGACTTATGATTATTATTAATCTTTATGCAATTATGATGCTATCTAATATTGTAATTAAAGCAGTTGATGATTATAAAAAACAGAAAAAAGAACATGAAACTCCTGTATTTAAAAGTTCATCAATAAAAGAATTATCAAAACACAAAGACAATGTTTGGAAATAATATAGAAAATTTACACACGATCATAAAAAATAAGAGGCATAATAATAAAATTATGTCTCTTGATGTTAGTAAGAAGAATATTGGTATTGCTTTATCTGATAATTCTAAAACTATAGCATTTGCTTGTGAAACTATTGCTCGCACAAAATTACAAGAAGATTTTATTAAAATTTTAAAAATTGTGATAGAAGAAAATATCTTTTGTATTGTATTAGGTCTACCTCTAACTCTAGAGGGCAAAGCTGAAGCTCGAGCACAATCTATTAAAACTTTTGCTTCTAATCTTAATAAATTTTTACAAAAAAATAATCATTATATTATTTTTAAATTTCAAGATGAACGGTACTCTACTATTTTTGCTAAAGATTTTGCTAACAAAAATTATAAGCACTCAAGGAATTATAAAAAAACCAACACACAAAATATAGATTCTAAAGCAGCAGCTTGGTTTTTACAAAATTTTATAGATTATATTAATCGCCAACTTTAATATCGAATTTAATTCTTAAAATATTACTTAAATATAATTTTTATCATTACCTTATAATTATATTTAATTCTTAATAAAAATTGCATAATTATGCTTTATTATGTTAAATTAAACATTAATTTTTGTTACAATTTTTATAAAATTCAACTATAATAGTTAACATATTTATAGATAATAAGTTTATAAAATACATTTTTATAATACTATATATATAAAACATCTTTATGTTGGTTTTTTATTTATCTATAAAAAACACTTAAAAAGTATTTATTACAGTGTAAACTTTAATAAATGAATATTAATTTATAATTAAATTGTTTATACATAATATTGTATAAATATTATATACAAAGTAAAAAGGTTATAACATTATGAATTATTATGGTGAACTACTAATAATTATATTAATAAGTTACATTTTGGGCTCTCTGCCTTACGGTTTAATTTTAGTAAAAGTTTTTAAAAATAAAGATATCAGAACTATTGGTTCTAAAAATATTGGAGCTACAAATGTTTTACGTGCTGGGCATCCTATTTTAGCCCTATTTACAATTTTTTTAGATGGATTTAAAGGTTTTATAGCCGTAATAATTTTTAAATATTTTATTATTTATAATGTAGAAAATGCTCCTGCTTTAGCTGGTTTATTTGCAATGGTAGGACACATTTTTCCTATTTGGTTAAAATTCAAAGGAGGTAAAGGTGTTGCAACAACTTTTGGCACTATTTTAGCACTTAACCCAATAATTGCCCTACTCTCTTTATCTACTTGGTTATTAACTGCGATAATCTCTAAATATTCATCACTAAGTGCTATTATTGCTATGATACTACTACCATTATGGAGTTATTTTTTAGATAAAAATTTAATATATTACTTTTTAATTATTGCTATTTTAGTATTAATCAGACATAAAAATAACTTTATAAATTTAGTACAAGGAAAAGAATCAAAAATTAATTTCAAAAAGAAAAATATAAAAAATAAAAAAGTATAGGTTAAATATTTTTAAAATGAATTATCAAGATAACCGAGACAAATATTTAATTTCAATTTTAAGATTAATTCGCACACCCAATATTGGTCCTATCACTTTTATTAAGCTTATAGAACAATATGGTTGCCCTATCAAAGCTTTAGAAGCTCTTCCTAATATTAGCCATAGAGTTAAGAAATCAATAAATATTTATTCTCAAACTAAAGCTATTGCAGAGCTAGATTTAGCCAATAAACACAATATTAAAATTATAACTTATTTAGATGATAACTACCCACCACTTTTAAAATTCACAGAAGACTACCCTCCACTATTATTTGTAAAAGGTAATGATATTTTATTAAGAAAAACATCATTAGCCATTGTTGGCTCAAGAAATGCTAGTATTAACGGTAAAAAATTAGCTTTTAACTTTGCTAAAGATCTTGGTAAAAATGGTTATCTTGTTACCTCAGGTCTTGCTAAGGGTATTGATGCAGCCGCCCATGAAGGAGCTTTAAGCACTGGAACTATAGCTTTCTTAGGTGGAGGAGTTGATGTAGTTTACCCTAAAGAAAATCAAAAGTTATATGATGAAATTTGTAGTCTTGGTGCCATAGTTTCTGAATTCCCCATTAAAACTTCACCTCTACCTTCTAATTTTCCTAAAAGAAATAGATTAATTGCGGGAATTAGTCGTGGAGTGTTAATGGTAGAAGCTAAATTAAATTCTGGAAGTTTAATTACAGCAAGATTTGCTATTGAAAATAATAGAGAAGTATTTGCTATTCCTGGGAGTCCTAGTGACTTAAAAAGCACAGGATGTAATGCTTTAATTAAAGATGGTGCTGTTTTGACTGAAAATACTAGTGATATTCTTAATGTATTAAAGAATGATATTTATAATAATATAGTTAAAGAAAACAATAATCTTTTTGAAAATAAAGAACCTTTAATTTTAGATGAAAATATGTTAAATAATGCTCGCAATATAATTATACAAGCACTAAGTAGTACCCCTACTTCTGTAGACTTACTGATTGCAGAAACTTGCTTGCCTGCAACTTATATTAATACTATTTTATTAGAGTTAGAATTAACCTCACAACTTGAAAGGTTCCCTGGTAATAAAGTGGCTATTATTTTATAGTTATTTGTAGAATGATTATTTATTATAAATTATTACTATAAAATATATTTAAATAACTTTCATAAAAGATAGGGGGAGAAGAATTCATTACTTATTTTTTATTAAATTTAATTAATAAGTCAAAATATTACTTGATATATTAAAAATTAATGATATTTTAAATATTAAATTAAAAATTAAATTATAATGGCCTGTAAAATAAATTGTAAGACTAATAAAAATATTACTAATATTATGAAGTTAGTGTGGAATGTATGGTTAAATTTAATAATTTATTTATTATCAAATTTATTATTAGTTTAAGGTTTTACAGCCACAACGAAAGGAATGATTTTTGCAATGAAATTAGTTATAGTAGAATCACCAAGTAAAGCTAAAACTATTAATAAATACTTAGGTAAAGACTATAAAGTAATTGCAAGTTATGGCCATATTAGGCAATTACCTTCAAAAAATGGTTCTGTAGATCCTAAAAACAATTTTGAAATGACATGGGAAGAAACTACTCAAGCCAAAAAACATCTTAAAACTATTAGTAAAGAAATTAAAGAAGCCAATCAAATTTATCTAGCTACCGATCCTGATAGAGAAGGTGAAGCTATCTCTTGGCATTTATACTCATATCTAAAAGAAAAAAAAATAATTAAAAAAAATACATTAGTAAAAAGAGTTGTATTTAACTCTATAACTAAAGAAAATATTATTAAAGCTTTTGAAAATGCTCGTGAAATTGATGATAATTTGGTTGCTGCTTATTTAGCAAGATTATCTTTAGATTACCTAGTAGGTTTTGGTATCTCTCCTATTTTATGGCGTAAAATGCCAGGAAGTAGATCAGCAGGAAGAGTACAATCAGTTGCCCTTAGAGTAATTTGTGATAGAGAAAAAGAAATTGAAAACTTTAAATCTTTAGAGTATTGGAGTATTAACACTAATCTAGCTGATGATTCTAAAAATGAAGTGACTGCAAAACTTTTTAAACTTGATGGCAAATCTATAGAAAAAACCTCAATTATAAATAAAAAAGAAGCTGAAGATATAGAGCGAAGAATTCTAAAAAATAACTTTACTTTAACTTCTATAGATAATAAAAAATTTACTAAAAATCCTTTTGCTCCTTTTACAACTTCTACTTTACAACAAGATGCTTTTAATAAATTAGGATTTTCAGCTAAAAAAACTATGCAACTTGCCCAAAAATTATACGAAGGAGTAAAAATTGGTAGTAATACGCAGGGGTTAATTACCTATATGAGAACAGATGCTACCCAAATTGACCCTAGTTTTATTAATCAAATTAGAGGATATATTGAAAAAACTTACGGCAGTAACTATTTATATAAAAGTACTAGAGTTTATAAAACTAAAGCTAAAAATGCTCAAGAAGCCCATGAAGCAATAAGACCTACTAGTATTAATAATGCACCAGATAATGTTAGGAAATATCTTGAAGAAGATATGTTCAAATTATACAACCTTATATGGAAACGCAGTATCTCTTCCCAAATGGAAGGAGCTTTATATGATATTTGCGTTTATGAAATTACAAACAAAAATCAAGATATTATTTTAAAGGCAAGTGGTTCTGTTTTAAAATTTGATGGTTTTTACAAAGTATATAAAGTAGAAAATACAAGTGAATATGAAATAGAAACTCTTTTACCTAAAATTGCTATTAATAGTAATTTACAGCCAAAAAATGTAGAATTAAAACAACATTTTACAGAACCTCCAGCTAGATATTCTGAAGCAACCTTAGTTAAAAAACTTGAAGAATTAGGGATTGGTAGACCTTCAACATATGCAAGTATAATTACGGTACTACAAGATAGAAAATATACAAGGTTAGAAAAAAAACGCTTTATTCCAGAAGCTCGAGGTAGAATATTAAATATATTTTTAACTAACTTTTTTGATACCTACGTAGAATATGGCTTCACAGCTAATTTAGAAGAAGAGTTAGATTTAATTTCAAGTGGTAATAAAAATTGGAAAGAAATTCTTGAAAAATTCTGGATATCTTTTGATAAAACTACAAAAAAAGTATTAGAAATATCTAATATTGAGGTTATGGAAGTTATTAATGAAGTGGCGTTAAAACACTTTGTGGGTGAAGATATTAGATGTCCCAAATGTAAAGATGGTGTTTTGCAAATTAAGAATTCAAAGTTTGGAGCTTTTATCGGTTGCTCTCTTTATCCTGATTGCACCTATACTCACCAACTTGAAGCTTTACACGAAGAAAGTGAAAACGAAGAAGAAAATAACTTAAATAATAAACTACTTGGAGTTGATGAAGAAAATAAAGAAATATTCTTAAAAAAAGGGCCTTATGGTTTTTATGTAGAAAAAACAGACATAATACCAAAAAGAACCGCACTACCTAAAAGTATTGATCCTATTAATATTAATCTTAATCAAGCAAAATTTTTACTATCTCTACCTTTAGTATTAGGAGAAAATATTAAGTTTTCTATAGGTAAGTTTGGCCCTTATTTTCAAGTTGATAAAAGTTTTTATTCTTATAAAGGCAATATTTTTGATGTAAATATTAATCTTGCTAGAGAAATTATTTCTAAAGAAAAATTAAAAAAAGAAGGTAAAGTTTTAGGTAAGCATCCAATTAGCAATCTTGAAATTGCTTTAAAAAATGGTAGATTTGGAGTATACTTATCTTATGGTGATAAAAATATAAAAATTGACAAAGAATATAAAAATAAAGAACTATCTTTAGATAATGCAATTAGCATTATAAATAGTTCTTTATCTTGATATATTTATATTATTTAGTTATAGTGAAAATTTTTTTACATAAAATAAAATTTTAAATACCCTAGGAAAAATAATGAGGCAGAGCAAAAAAAAATTTATAAAAAATAAACCTAAAAAAAATAGTTTTAATAAAAAAAGTAGCGATACTAGTGCCTATACTAAAAATAATAACTTTAAAAAAAATATAGCTAATACTATTTCATTAGAATTAATATTGTATTGTTTAGCTAAGAATAATGGTACAACTACCATTAATAACATTGCAAAAGAAATTAATTTAGATGAAAAAGAAAAATTTTCAATAACAGAAAAACTAGATTCTTTAGAACAGAAAGGTTTAATAGACTATAATATTTCTAAACAAGAGGTTAAAGCCAATGATGAAATAGTGGATGAAATTGGTATTAATAAATTTATAATTTTAAAACTTGTAAACCACAATCGTGATAATGTTTATAAAGCCTGTTATCTTAATTTGAAACAAGATAGTATTAAAGAAAATAAATTTTTTATCCCTAATCTTAATACCAAGCTTTCATCGAAGAAAATTCTAGCCTACGTAGAATATCATAATAAAACTTTAACTGCTACCCCACTTTACTATCTTGATGATTATACTCCTATGGTTACAAAATCAAGCAGTTCTATGATTATCAAAGGCATTTTAACTAAAGATAATGAAAATTCATATATTACAGCTATTAACTTTAAAACTAAAGCTAATATTTTAGTAAAAAATGTACCTCTTAGCGTTAAAGAAGGCGATTTAATCTCTACAAAATTATTAAGCTCTCCGCAGCAGCATGAGTTAGAGAGCGAATTTATAGGAGTATTAATGCCAAGAGATACTCCAAAGCTTAGTTCATTACTTTCTGTATACCAGTATGATATCCCCTTTAAATTTTCTAAAGAAATAATGGAAGAAGCTGAAAAAGCTACTGCTTGTAATTTAGATAATAGAAAAGATATTAGAAATATTCCTTTAGTAACCATTGATGATGAAGATGCTAAAGACTTTGATGATGCTATTTATGCAGAAATTTATAATAAAGTAGAAGGTTCTTATAAACTTTATGTGGCAATTGCGGATGTTGCCTATTATGTAAGAGCTAGTAGTAAACTTGATGCTGAAGCTCAAAAAAGAGGTAATTCTGTTTATTTACCAGCTTTTGTAATACCAATGCTACCTGATATTTTATCTAATGGTTGGTGTTCGTTAAAGCCACAAGAGGAACGAGGTTGTTTGCTTGCAGAAATTATTATTAATCGCAATGGATTAATAGAAGATTTTAGCTTTAGTAGAGCTTTAATGAAATCAGCAGCCCGTTTAACCTATAAAGAAGTTAATGCAGCTATTGAAGGTAAAATTAATAGCAAATTAGAGCCATTAATGTCTAAAGTAATTTTACCAATTAATGAAGTGTATAAATTATTAAAAAAAGCTAGAACTAATCGTGGAACTTTAAATATTACCACTAAAGAAACTAAAATTATTTTAGATGATAATGATAATATTTTAGATATTAAGTTTAGAGAAGCTTTAACTTCTCATCAAATCGTAGAAGAATTTATGATAGCAGCTAATGTTTCAGCTGCTAAATTTATTGCAAAACATAAAAAACAGGAAAAAGGCTTATGTATTTATAGAATTCATGAACAACCCTCTTTTGAAAAAATTAATAATTTTATTGAAGCTTTAAAATCTTTTAAAATATATATAAAATATCCAAGAGTAGTTAATGGTAATTTTTTTAATGAATTATTAGAAGCAAATAAAGACGAACATTTCTTTAATTCACTAAATGAAGTGGTTTTAAGAACACAATCTCAAGCTAAATACGATAATTTGAATATTGGACATTTTGGTCTAGCTTTAAAAGAATACTCACACTTTACATCACCTATAAGGCGTTATTCAGACTTAATGTTACATAGATTAATTATTAATATTTTAGATGAAAGTAATCCTTTTAAATATACAAAATCTGAAGTGCAAGATATTTGTAGCCATATTTGTAAAACAGAAAGGATAGCTTTTAACGTTGAAAATGCCGCTAAAGATAGAATTTTAGCAAAATGGTTTGCTAGTAAAATTGGCGAAGAGTTTGAAGTTCAAGTTTCATCAATTACTCAGGCTGGAATGTTTATTAACGTGTTATCTAATGGTGCTACCGGATTAATTCCCATGCGAACTATATCTAAAACTTATGCAATAGTAGATACCACCAGCGGCTTTATTAAAGATAAATATAATGGTAGTATTTATCGTTTAGGTGATATTATTAAGGCTATTATAACAGAATCTAATGTGGTTAATGGTTTGCTTACTTTTAATTTGCCTATTGAAAACCCTAGTTTAAATAATAATTCTAATAAAAAAAGTTTTAATAGAGATAAAAGATATGCTCACAAAAGATAAGAAGCTTTATTATATAAATTTTTTTATATAAAATAAAATTATCTAATAGAAAATTAAATACTTCTAAAAAGTTCTTTGTTGAAATAATAAATGTTTATATAATGATTTGAAATCATATATTACTTTTAAAATTGTAAAAAATATAAGATTATAAATAAATTAGGATCTTATAGATTACAAACTATATTTATAAAGAACTTGCTTTATAAATAAAATAATTCTATAATCATGTCATGATTGTTGATATTTATACATAGGAAATTATACGCAATGGCTAAAAAAGTAAAAACATTAATTAAATTAGTTAGTACAGCCGATACTGGTTACTTTTATGTTACTAATAAAAATCCTAAAAATTCTACAGAAAAATTTTCTTTCAAAAAATATGATCCTGTAGTTAGAAAACATGTGGAATTTAAAGAAGCAAAAATAAAGTAATTAAATTACTTTTAATTTAATTATCTTTATTGCCTGAATTAGTTAAAGTAAAATCCCTATCTTAAAACTATTAATAATAGATAGGGCTTTTATTTTTATAATATTACTCTTTTTATGTTATGTTTTTGTTTAATAGTTTTATCAAATAAATTATAAATTAATATTAAATAATCTCTCGCGCTATGTCTCATCTTTCCTATTGACTTTATATTTCTTAATCCTATAAATCTTTATTAATTATTATATTATTTAATTTACTATTTTTTACATAATTATAAGTTATAAACTTTACCCTATAAGAAATATCTAATAATTAAAATTTAAAAAAATCAACAAAATAAGCACAAAAACAAATCTATATAGAACTTGATTTCACAAAAACAACATATTATAATGGGTGTATTTTAATAAAACTTACTCATAATATACGAGGTAATAATTAATAAAATGCAAAAACGTAAATTTATAGTTTCTATTTTATTAATTATTTTAATTCTTATATCTATTCATATTTTTCCACCAATATTTGGTATGAGTAAATCAGCTTGGTTAGTTTTAGGGTTATTACTAATTATGATAACTTTGTGGCTTACAGAATTTATTCCACTTGGCATTACTGCGCTTTTACCAATAATTTATGCACCATTACATGGTATCGATACTCTCAAAAATGTTACCTCTCATTATGCTGATCCGGTTATTTTCTTATTTCTAGGTGGCTTTATTTTAGGTATTGCCATGGAAAAGTGGGATTTACATATTAGATTATCACTGATAATGCTTAATAAAATTGGTATAAATGCTAAAAAACAACTAATGGGATTTATTGCACTCACTGCCTTCATGAGTATGTGGATTTCTAACACAGCCACCGTACCGTAATAATTTTAATACCTATTGCTTTAGCAGTTATTGGTGGTAATAATAATTTTAGCAAATGTCTTTTAATTGCAATTGCTTATTCTGCAAGTATTGGTGGAATTAGTACTTTAATTGGTTCACCACCGAATGTTTTTTTAAAAGGTTTTTTAGAAAACAATTATAATATTAATATTTCATGTTTAAATTGGTTATTATTAACTATTCCTTTAGTAACCTTACTACTAATAGTAGCTTACCTTATTTTATAAATATATTTAGAATAGATAGTCATAGCAATAACAATAATTATGATTTTGGAGAAGAATTAAAAAAACTTGGTGAAATACAACTTGGTGAAAAAATAGTTGCTTTAATTTTTATTAGTACCGCATTATCTTGGTTTTTTAGAAACTATATTAATACTATTTTTCATATTAATTTAACAGACGAAGCTATCGCAGTAATTGCTTTATTATCATTATTTTTAATACCAAGTTAATATTAAAGAAAAAAAACTTTTAATGGATTTAGAACATTTTAAAAAAGTTCCTTGGGACATTTTACTCTTATTTGGTGGTGGTTTAGCATTATCACAATTATTTATTGAATCACAATTAAGTAACTGGATCGCTACAAAATTAAGTTTTGTAGGGACTTTAAGTATTATTGCCATTCTATTTATTATAGTAATTCTTATTAAAGTACTAACAGAACTTACTAGCACTACTGCTATAATTGCTACTTTTTTAGCAATTGCTGCGGCTTTAGCTACACAATTCAATATTAATTTACTACTAATAACCATTCCTCTAACTATTGTTGCTAGTTGCTCCTTTATATTACCTGTTAGTACCCCTCCTAACGCTATTGTTTTTAGTTATGGCAAAATCCACATTATAGATATGTTAAAAACAGGTTTTTATTTATCTATAATTGCTGTTATTCTCATACCAATTTATTGTTATTATATGGTTACCACTTATTTTTAAATAGAATAATTTTTATAAATAAAAATAAGAAAAGTAAGAACTTTTAAAAGTAATATGTTTAAAAATAAAGTTATTTAAAAATCTACATTTTTAATAAGCTTTTCACCAATATTTTTATTTTTAAGTTTCTCACGAAGTTTCTCATATTTAGGATCATTCCAAAATACTAAACAACCATTACAACCTTTAGAACAACAAGCAGTATCATTATCTTTAAATTGTTTCTCATTTTTTGTTCTTTGTAATTGCACTTTAGATGCTCCTACCTTCTCATTAATTTTATTTAATAAGCTCTGTGTAGCTTGTAAATTCTCTACTTTAAAGCTAACTTGATTTTGCTTTAAAAAATCTGCATATTTATCGGCAAATAAATTATTTTTTCTTACCACCGATAATACTGGTAATAAGTCTTTAATAGTCTCTTTATCTTGCATGTGGAATAATTTTAATGGAATTGCTATACATTGATTTTCACGTCCAGGTGATAATCTTTCATATTTATTACCTGTGGCAGCATCTATAAAATCATATAACCTAATTCTAATTGGCTCTATTATAAAAGGCGAAATTAACTCTAATACATCACCTGCTCGCAAAAGAGTTTTAATCTCTATAATAATACTATCTTTAGTATAATCTACAATAATTCCTGCAAAAGTAAAATCGCTCAAAGTTCTGGTAATATCATAATTATGTGCTAAATTACTAAGCCTACCATGGTGAAACCCTAAAGTATAACCTCTATTTTGCAAACTATCTAACTCTTCCATATAAGCCTTTGGCACCCAATTTTCAGTATTCTTATACCAATCATC
Organism: Porricondyla nigripennis; assembly: GCA_026546635.1. NCBI lineage: Eukaryota > Metazoa > Arthropoda > Insecta > Diptera > Cecidomyiidae > Porricondyla > Porricondyla nigripennis. Next base: position 52,055 of record JANTFB010114198.1, on the reverse strand, counting down.
AATAGCATACCGATAAGCTTTGGCAGTAGTTGCAACATAATATTCACTTTTATTACGACCTTCAATTTTAAAGGTATCAACTTTCGCTTTTAAATATTCATCAAGCACTGGCATTAAGCAAAGATCTTTAGAATTTAGGATATAAGCTCCCATCTCATCTTCTTGAATTTCAAAATATTCACCCTCACGGAACTCTTCTTCTAAATAAAATTCAAATAAATCTTTATTTTCATCATTAATATTAAGCTCATAAAGTTTATCTCCTTTTAATCGAGCTTTAACTTTATATTTCCAACGACAACTATGAGCACAACTACCTTGATTAGCTCCACGCTCAGCCATAAAATTAGAAAGCAAACAACGCCCAGAATAAGTCATACACATAGAACCATGTACAAAAGCTTCTATTTTAATACCATTACATTTTTCTTTAATTTCTTTGATTTCTTCAAATGATAACTCTCTAGCTAACACACACAATTTAGCACCTTGATCTCGCCAATAATTTACAGATAAACTTGAACAAACATTTGCTTGCGTCGAAATATGGAGATTAAGATTTGGTAAATGTTCCCTAAAATAAGCAAAAATACCAGGATCAGCAATTAATACACCATCAGGATTAACTTCTTTTATAGTATTCACAAAACTTGGAAGTTTTTCTAAATCTTTATTATGAGAAAATAAATTAAGCGTTAAATATAGCTTTTTATTGTTAATTTTTGTAATTCTTGAGGCTTCTTTTAAGTCCTTTAAAGTAATCTCTGATTTTGACCTCAAAGACATGTCGGGAGTACCAACATAAACGGAATCTGCACCATATAATAATGCAGTTTTAACCTTTCTTAAATTTCCACCTGGAAGTAATAATTCTGCTTTTTTCATAATATTTCTATTAATTATCTTTGATTTATTTTTAATTTTGTTTTCTAACTTATATTTATTTAATTTTTATTTGCTCTTTTGTCTATCTTATACATTATTTTATATACTGAATTCAATTTTAAATGCTGTGAACTATACTTTATAGCATAATCTTAAATTATAGCAATCATTTTATAGTAAATTTAACATTATTATAAACTGCTATTTATAAATTTATTATTTCATAATTATAAACTTAGAGTTACCTATTATATAGGTAATCTTATTTGTAAATTCTGTCATTTATAATAAAATTAAACTAATATAGTTTGTAATGTGTAAAGTTCTTTAGGCTTTTCTTTATTTTTTATTGCAGATGGAATAAATATGTTAATTGATAAATATAATAAAGTAATGTAGGTTCTTGTCTTAGTGTATTTTTAATGTTAATATTTTTGGCATGAAATTCAAGGTATATAACTTGGATATACTGGCATTATAGAAATATATAGTATAGTATGATGACTGCTTACTTTTTAGTTTATTTAGGAATTAAAAAATCTTTAGAAGATACTTTAGCTTTATATAATATTATTAGAAAATAAATTTAAAAAAATTAATTTCATACTACTTTAATAACTTGCAATCAAACCAAAAAACAAGACTTTCTAATTAACTAGAGCGTCTTATTTGTAAAATTATAAGCTTTTACACCCATAACTGTTCTATACTAATTTCACTTAATTATATCTAGATTTTATATTAAGATTATAACTTTACATTATAATTCTTAAATGTTTTAGACTGTTCTCGTATTAAATCTTTATTTTTAATATCTTGACGCTTATCGTAATTGTTTTTACCTCTAGCCACCCCAATTTCAGCTTTCACTCTGCCTTGCTTAAAATAAAATCTTAATGGAACAGCAGTAAAACCCTTTTTAGCAATATCATTTAAAATTTTAATAATTTCCTTTTTATGCAATAATAACTTTCTGGCTCTTCTATCCTCATGTAATGCAAAAGTAGAATTTTGAAATGGCGGAATAGAACTGTTAATAATTTCTAGCTCCATATCCCTAGTCTTATCTATATAACTTTCAGCAATAGAACATTTACCTAAGCGCAAAGCTTTAACTTCAGAACCTAACAGCACTAACCCAGCTTCAAATTTATCCACAATCTCATAATTAAAATAAGCTTTTCTATTTTGTGCGATTATTTTAATACCCCCACTATTTGTATTTTTATAACTTGTTTTATTCATTTTTTATCTTATTTTTTATTCACAGTATTACACATATATTATAAGTTATAAGTATATAGTTGCAAATATATTTTTATTATTATATCATTTAATTTTAATTTAATAATTGTATATATACTATATTTTGCATATTTTACTATAATAGCTATATTTTGTTTATATTTACAATTTTAAGTTGCGGTCTTAACAAAATTAGGATTATAATGATTAATAAATTAATAAACAAGTACTTTGTACTACCTGAAAATTTATATAAAAAAGAATCTACTATCTTGTTACTTGCAACCTTTTTTGGTTGCGGTTATTTTAAAAAAGCTCCTGGCACTTTTACTTCGGCTGTTGCTTTAATTTTAGGATTAATTATCGGTTTTATTAATACAAACCTTTTAATTATATTCACTACTTTAATTCTTATCATAGGTTTTTTTGTTAGTGAAAAAGTAGTTGCTGAAAGCCCACATGATAAAGATCCATCTTATATAGTTATAGATGAAGTGGCAGGAATGCTTCTGGCTATGTTACTTGTGAGCAACAATATTCTGTTATCAGTTCTTGCCTTTATAATCTTTAGAATTTTAGATATTAAAAAACCTTGGATTATTGGCTTGTCAGAACATAGCTTTAAAGGCGGCGCTGGCGTTATGATTGATGATATTATAGCTGGATTTATAACTTTAATTATAATTTTTATAATTTCTATTGTAATTATTTAATTAATAAATTAAATAAATTAAGTTTATAAATATTTCTTGCTAAATAAAATAATTGATTACGATATTAATTTAATCTTTAATTGTATCATATTTTTATAAAAATTTAATAATAGAGAACACTGATAAAATCAATCTAAATTTTTAATCAAAAATGTAAAAAAATTAATATAAATAAATATTTTTTTATCATTTAATTTACATAAATATTATCTATTGGTACATTTAAATTATTTATAATTTCTTTAAATGTTCTTTTTGAGTATTTTATAAAAATAAAATTTTGTAGAACATAAAAACTATAAATTAAAATCTATAGCTTTGAATTTATAAGTTTATTTTAAAAACTAGTCATCAGAATAAGAGATATTTTTGGCTTTTAAAATTTCCATTAATTCACCGCTTTGGTACATTTCTTTAATTAAATCGCAACCACCTACAAAATAACCTTTAATAAATAATTGTGGAATTGTATTCCAATTAGAATAAAGCTTAATATTTTCTCTAATTTCATTAGATGATAAAACATTAACATCCATAAAATAAACCCCTAGTTCGTTTAAAATTGCACTAGCCGTTGCTGAAAAACCACACATTGGTTGATCTTTGGTACCTTTCATAAATAAAATTACATCATGTTTATTGATGGCTTCATGAATTTTTAATAAAATATCACTATCAAGAGAAATATTTGGTTTATAGGTATCATAAAATTTCACCTTAGCATTATTACTACTTTCATCAAAAGTTTTAGTAATTAAAGAAAAAGCATGAATTTCCTTACCAACGATACTTCCTAAAGCATTATAAACCATTTGGTGTCTTTCTTTTTGATCTTTATTTATAAACATATTAGAAATAACAATAGCTTCTAAATGATGACCATCTCCCATACTATCTTCAACCATAACTTTAGAATCAGTAAAAACTTTTTCTAACATAGTTTTCACTTCTAAAACATTAACCATTTCAATCTCCTATCTTATATACTTGCTTACTACATTCAATCAATTATAATATAAATAATTCAACTATTATAACATATATAATAAAAACTTATTACTATTAATAACAACTACAAATTAACGAGGTTAAAATGATAAAATTAAGCCTAGACCATTACTTTATTAAAAGTTTAGAAAATGAAGAAAGCATTATTATCCTAATTCATGGGTACGGATCTTCTAAAAACGATCTTATAGAATTATGCCCTTTGTTTAAACCATTAAAAAACACCTCTTTTTATGTAGTAAATGCTCCATTTTCATGTGATTCTGGCTTTGGATATCAATGGTTTGCTCTAGACTTTAGCAATAATAATATTAATATTGTTAATACTAACGAGGTATTTTTAGCTAGTGATTATATAAACAAATTTATTGTTGAAATTAGTAATAAACATAATCTTGCTAGTGATAAAATTGGACTTTTTGGGTTTTCACAAGGAGGGATTTTAGCTCTAATTAGTAGTATTTATAGCAAAAATAATTATGGAGCAATAGTTTGCCACAGCGGGCTATTAATAGATAATGATAGTAAAGAGATTAATAATAAACAAAATATACTATTAGTACATGGTAAAAGTGATGAAATTGTTAGCTTTAAACAAACTGAAATTAGCGAAGAATTTTTAAAACAAAATAATTTTAAATATGAAACATGTTATAGGGATAACTTAGGACACAGAGTAGACGAATACACCATAAATACAAGCTTAAAATTTTTTAAAAAGTTTTTATAATTATTTTAAAATTAAATGACTTTATATTATTTGAATTATTAAAAGGGCAAAATCTATAGTGTTTACCCTTTTAAAATAAAAATCTATGAAATAATAGCCCTTTTGTTGATTCTTATTGCTCCACAACACATTCTCGTGGTATTCCAATTTCTATACCTATATCTTCATAATCTTTTCTATCCGCCAAATTATTACCATTAATAATATTATTACTAAGATTTTCTCTTTTTTGAATTACTTCTTTTATTTTTGGATTCATGTTATCCCAATATCTTTTTGCATTCATACTACTCAATAACTCTTGATGCCAACCTTGCTTTAAATAAGAATTTTTATGAAGAGTTAAAGTCTCAGTATTATCAAGTTTTAATAATGTTTTTGCTAAACCATTGTCAATAGTATACTCTTGCGGATTAGTTACATCTATTGCCTGGGGAATAGGTAGAGCTGGTTGATCATAATACAATCTCCTAGGCAAATTAAAATTATTACAAAAATTAACTTCTGTAAAATGCTCTAATAAAAAAGAAATATATTTATGGTCCCACAGACTATCTGTAAAAAGTTTACCTGTTTTCTCATTTCTAAGTAATTGATATTTTAATAAAAGATGAGACATATCTTCTTCACCTATTTTTCTATCCTTTTTGTTCAAATATGTTACAAGTTCCATTCTAGTAAAAAGAATATTGGCACAAACGCTCTTATACTCCTTTTTGGCTAAAACTAAATCTCCACAACCCAAAGTTATTAATTCTTCTATACTAACATCAAGAGCTTTGACTATATCAGTAATAGTTTGTCCATAATTATAATGAAGGGCATGCGTTAGTTCATGAAATAAAGCCACCGCTGGATCCACTGAAACAATTGCATCACTTAATAAATGATGAAAAACATTAACTATTTCTGGAGAAAACTTTATGAAAGAATTATGACCAAACATTCTATAATCATTTGCAAGATACTTAGAGTTTGTTACCTCAAAATTATAGTCAGCATAAATTATAACAGAACAATTTACTGATTCTTTAATCTTACTTCCACTATTATCCTTAATAAGATATACTTTAGTAAGACCACTATTTATAACAGGCATTGAATATGATAACTTCTCTAATAATTCTTCCCCTAATTTATTACGCTCTAACCTTTTAAATATAGTAGTCATTTTTTTTAAATAATCTGACTTTTCACTATCCTTTTCTAAATATTTATTATTGTAACAATAACTATATTTATTAAATTGATTTGGAACAAACAATTCTGGATTCATGACCTCAGGAATAATCCAAATACCTTCACTAATTCTAAAGGCTTTTTTTACAGCTATACAATATGTATGAATGTCATAAAACTCTAAATAAGCAATATTAACATTATAAACTGGAGCATTATAATCACTATGTTCTATTATTCTCATAATTTTATTTACCTCTCATTTTAGATTTTTATAATCTCAAAAAAGTATGGTATCATAAGAAGAAAAAAAAGAATATTTAGCTTATTACTGTTAATTATATATTAATATTATTTGATATTAATTTAGCATATTTTACAGTTTTCTAATATCAAATAACTCCACAAAATATAAATTGTATAATAATGTATATCCTATAACTATAATTACTATGACTAACCTTTAATACTAAATAGTATTAGATAATATAATTAATATATAGCTTTATAAAAAATATAAATTGTATTAGCTTTATTTTTAAATTAAAATATCTATTGTTATAATTATTAATTTTAGAATTATTTTTTTATCTTTATATTTTAAATTATTTTATATACTTGTTGTTAAGTGATTGTGGATGTAGCTCAGTAGGATAGAGCATCAGATTCCTAATCTGAGGGTCGTAGGTTCAAATCCAACCATCCACGCCATTTTTATTAACTTTATCTATAAAAAAGTCTTTATATTCTAAATTTATAAAATTTAGAATATAAAGACTTTTTTATTTTTAATTGATCTATTATAACTTACAGTGTTTGATTTACAGTAATATACTCCCAACACAGATACTATAATAATTTATTTGCAAGAAGTTGCTTATAAAATTTACTTTTTAAAAAATCCAAATTTCCATAATAATCCAGCTACAAATAATGTTGCTAATGATTGAAATATTGGGACTATAAAGAAACCTATTTCTTCGTCTTGCCATGGAACTTTAACATTCATTCCCCACATACTTGAAATCAAATTTGGCACTGAAATAATAATTGCTACTAAAGTTAAAACTTTAAAGATTCTCGCTAAATTATTCCCAATTATACCAGCGAAAGCATCTAGCATACCCGCTAAAATATTAGAATAAGTATTCACCATATCCATTGCCTGCTTATTTTCAATCAAAACATCTTCTAACAACTCTCTATCTTCTTCATAAATTTTAAGAAATTTATTTTTATTAACTGAAATTTGTTGATAACCCGAAATATCTTCCATTGACACATCAGTATAAAAAGTTTTAAAACGAGATATTTTTTCAAAAACCACAGCATTATTTTGTAAAGCAGTAGTAAAGAATGTTAATGATTTTTGCAAATCTAACAATTGAAAAAATTCTCTATTAGCCGTTGATTTTCTAAGCTCAGTTTCTGCTTCATCACTTTTTTTAACAATTAATTTAAGATATTTAATATAACTAGTTGCGCTTACGTGTAAAATTTGAAAGAAAAACCTAGTTCTTTTAGCTATAGATGTAGCCGCAAAAGTTTTAATAAGATGATCAACAAATAAACATGGCTTAGAGCAAACCGTAATAATAGCACCCTCAGTTAGAATAATAGATACAGGTAATGTTTGATATGGATGCTTATCTCTCTCATCATTTTGAATTGGTATGCTAATTACCACAAGTAAATAGTTATCTTCCATTTCCATATAAGAACTTTCATCTTCATCCAGTGCAACCTTTAACGCATCTATAGGCACTCCGGTATAATGTTCTACCTTTTGCAACTCTTCTGTAGTTGGTGACACAAGATTTATCCACGGAGATGAAACTTTGTTATTTGAATCTAAATACACTTCCTCTAATAATTTATTTTTACTTATATAACTTTCTAACATAACAAACCCTTCTCTATTTTTAATTAGATTGCCTACAATTTTAAACCATTAAAAATTTAAAAGCAAATATAAAAAAATAACTTCTAATTAAGGAATTATTACTATTTAGTACTATTTTTTTATTATACTTTAATTTATTATGGTGTATAATGTATGGGTATGGTTGTGTTTTCGTTAAAATTGTTACTTTATTATTAAAATTAAAATTTGTAATTAAAACAAGGAGGGTCTTATGTTATTTTATGCTATGGTAGCTTTCAAATTATTTGTAGGTTTTGTTATTTTGATCATTTATCTAAATTTATCCGGTAAAAATCAACTTTCACAAATTACACCTATAGATTTAATCGGTAATTTTATATTTGGTGGTATTATTGGTGGGGTTATTTATAATGATAGTATTCCATTTTATGAATATATATTGCTTTTGTTAATTGGAATAAGCATAATACATATTGTTACTTTATGCTCAAATAAGTTTTCTTTAATAAGAAGAGTTACTGTAGGTAATCCAATTCCTATTATTAAAAATGGTAGTTTTATTTTAAGTAATATTAAAAATAAAAAAAATAAAATTGACATTGAAAATATTGCCTTGCAATTAAGAACTCAAGGAATTTATTCTTTTGATGACATTAAATATGCTCAAGTTGAACCAACAGGAGCAGTTACTGTTATTAAAGATAATACCCTCCCCGCTAGAATTATAATCAAAAATGGTGAAATCCAAAATTATGAACTTCATGAAGAATTAAAAAAAGATGAAAAATGGTTATTAAGTATAGCTAAAGCAAGAGGCATTAAGAAATTAGATGATGTTTTCTTTGCAGAGTATTGGAAAGGCAAAATTAATTTTATTCTTGAAGATGGTAGGAAATTATAATAGTTACTAGAAAAATCAATACTAAAACTAATTGAATTTATAAATTAAAAATTTATCATAAAACATAAGAGCAAGCAGTGTTGTTATATATAAGGAATATTAAAAATTTACTAGTTAAATACTATATAACTATTATTTATATTTTAATATTCCTAACTTTTATACCTTATGTTTTTGCTCAAATAGTTACCGTAGGTAACATTTCAGTTACTAAAATTATTGATGGTGATACTATATTGGTTAAAATTAAGGATAAATCTGAGAAAATAAGATTGCTTGGAATTAATACTCCTGAAATTAGTACCATACCGCCAGAATTTTTTGGAGAAGAAGCTGCTAAAGCTTTGGCTGAGATTTTAACAAATAAAACTATCACCATTACTTATGATGATAAATATATGCGTGATAAATATAAACGCATTTTAGCTAATATTTATTTAAAACAAGAAAATAACAGACTATTATCAATTAATAATTTTATGGTAAAAAAAGGTTTTGCAATAGTTTACATTATTCAAGATACCCCTATTGTTAATTTAAGTGAATTAATACAGTCAGAAAACTATGCTATAAAACATAAACTTGGGTTATGGCAACTAGATTCTAATTTACCAATTACTCCAAATCTTGCCAATGATTATGTTGATAATTATAAAATTGTTATAGGTAGTATTTTATCTATATACTATACTAAAAATTCTATTTGGTTATACATGGAAGATAGTAAACAAAAAGGTTTTTCTATTAGAATTGCTAAAAATGTTTTACCAACTGTCAAAAATTATTATAACATTAAAGAATTAATAGGGGAAAAAGTTATGATAAGAGGGTTTATTAATAAATATAGCCCCAAATTTGGGGGTTTTATAGATTTAAGAAATCCTTTAGCGTTACATATTATTGAATAAGATATAAAAAACCTTACAAGCTATTATTTACTTAACTTTTAAATCCACTTAATTGCAAGAAAATTGCAACAAATTCACAATAATATCAACAATAATCTTAAGCAATATTATTATATATAATAATTTAAAATTTTAGTATATTTATCCTAATTACTATTATTTTTTAATTGCTTTTATTTATAAAATATTTGTATTTATATAAGGATGGATAACTTTGCATTTTCTATAAAAAAATCATGTTTACACTTTAAACATAATATTATAGCTTTTTTTATTCATGCTTTTTATATCTTGATTATTGAACTTATATTTTTTGTATCTTATTAGCTATTTATATTCATTATCTGTAAATATTTTATAACCTATTTTACATTTTAACTTTATTCTATCAGAATATGTATTTACTATTAAACTTAATATTTTAATTTGTATATTTAATGATTCACATTTTATATTAAACATTTTGCTTTTATTTTATGTAGTTTATTATAGATTTATTTTCATAATCAACCTCTCTTTTTATATTTTGATATTTTGATTTTTTAATTTTTTAAAGCTTTATAATTTTATCGGTTACAAAAATTTGACTTTTTATAATCTTAGAATTAGAATACAATGTAATAAATGATTACATTGTATTCTAATTAGATTAAACAATATAATCTATGTTTTTATAAATTATAAATACATCTAAAACTATTATCTATAATATAAAATATATAAATAAGTATAAAGTATTAATCAATAAACCCCTGTTGAAAAATGACTGATAATAAAAAAAGTAAAGTTATTACTATTCGTTTAAACGATAAACAATACAATTTTTTACAAGAATGGCGAAAAGATTTAGAACAACAATCACAGTTTGAAATATCTATAGCTACTTTAATTAGAAGATTAATTAATATAATAGATCCTACAGGAATTAAAAATAGAAGTAAAACTGAGGAAGAAGCAGCAATAAAAATTGATACTATTAGAAAACTATTGCTTAACTATAACCAAGGGGAACCTAAAAAGAATAATGATAACTAAATAAAATAATCAATTAATACTAAACATAATAAAAACAAATATTTGATATTTATTTATCAAAATATATTTAAGCAGGAGAAAATTATTTATGCCTATAATTATTTTTATCACAATTGTTAATATGGTGGGCTTTGCAACTATTATGCCAATACTACCTTTAATTCAACAATTATATAGCCTTTCCGATCATGCTATTGGTTATGTAATTCAATTATTTGTATTAAGCTCTATTTTTGGAGCTATTATTTTTGGAGTTTTAAGCGATATTTTTGGTAGAAAATATATTTTATTAATAGCTTGCTTTTTATCATCAGTTTCCTACCTTTTTACAGGTTTAGCCAATGAATTTTCACATTTTTTAGTTTTTAGAGCTATTAGTGGTTTTTGCAATGGAAGTTTTTCTGTAGCTTTTGCGATTGCTACAGATTTATCATCAAAAGAAACAAGATTAAAGAATATGAGCGCACTAGGAGCAGCCTTTGGAACCAGCATAGTTTTTGGACCTTCAATTGGAGGTTTTGCAACTTCTTTTGGTTCTACACTTAAAGAAATGGTAGCACTTCCATTTTTCTTAGCTTCTTTCTTTTCTTTTTTATGTTGTATAATAATTTTATTATTTTTTAAAGAAAGTTTGAAAACAAAAGCTAGCAGATCTTTTAACAATATTTATAAAAATATATTTAAAAACTTCCTTCAATTATTCCATAATAAAAACTTTATATTTATGACTTCAATTAACATTGCATATACTACAGTTGTGATGATTTTACAAATTTATTTAGCTTTATGGTTATTTAAATCTTTTAATTTTTCAGCTAAAAATATTGGTATATTTTGGAGTATTGGAGCTATATTTATGATTTTAACTCAATTTATAATTCAAAAATTCTTTACAGAAACCCCATCACAAAAACTTATTGTATTTGCTTTTTTAGGAATGGCGTTAGGTTATATTATTTTATTTGCTTCAGAAAATAGAATATTTATGCTATACGCAGCTTTTGCAGTTATCTCGATTAATTCTGCTTTCTTACAAGCTAGTATTAGCACCAGAATATCTCTTTCTGATGACAGTGGTAATAATCAAGGTTTAATTTTTGGTATTTCACAAAGCTTTGCGGGATTAGGTAGAGTTCTAGGGCCTTTATTTGGGGGACTTCTTGTATCTCATTTCTACTTTATCAATACTTGGGGAATTTTAGCTTTAGTATTGTGTGGGTTATCATTAATATCATTTTTATTCTTTAAAAAAGCGAATAAATCTATAACTACTAACTAATAACTTTCCTTTGCCTTTTTATAAATAAGCTGTAGCATTTTTTATTACAGCTTATTTGTAATTTTATTTATAACTGATTTTAAAATTTTTATAATTAAAAAATTTAAATCTCTAACTTAAAATTATGTATTTTTCAATCCATCTAAAATAGCTGCAAATAATTTACTATTAATATATTTATAAGATGGTATTTTATTATTTTCTATATCCTGCCAATACTTCTCATTTGGTTTTTTATCACCTAGTTCATAATCCATACCATCCCAATCATCTTCTCTAAAACTATAAAAAGCCCAATGCCATTGATGTTTATTAAAAATACTTATCAAATCTTTAAGATATAAATCCATACCTTGATTATAACGATAGCCTCCAAATTCTGAAACTATAATTCTATTATTTGGAATGTTATATTTCTTCTGAAAATCTATAACTGGTTGTAAAAATTGCTCTAAATATTCTTTATTCCATACTGCTTTAGAAGCACCTATTTCTCCTACCGGAATTTCACCATTATACTTAAATTTTCTGTTATTTTTATTAGACGTAAATTTATAAGGTTCATACATATGAAAAGAATATAAAATATTATCATCATCAATTTTCTCTAAAACTTTAAAAGCCCAAGGCGTAGCATAAAAACCACTCTCTACTACAATTACAATATTTTTATTAACTTTTCTAATTGATTTTATAGCTTTATTGTAAAATAAATTCAAATCAGCTGGTGTTCCTCTAACTTTTTGATACCACACTTCATAATCCTGAGAGTACCAATCTTGAAAACTATATTTTGATTTTTCAGGAGAAGGTTCATTACGAAGATTAATCCCCACAAGTGCTGGATGATTACCAATTTCTTTTACTAAATTAACCCAAAACTTTATAGCCACATCTTGAGCTTCAAAACTTTCCCATATAATTCTTTCTTCCTTATTATTACTACTATGCTGTACCCATCTTGAATAAGGTAGACTTAACATTGTAAGTAAAACTTTTATATTTTGCTGTTGTGCCATATCTAAAACATGTTTTAAATAAGAGACATCAGCTTTTATAGGAATAGAAGTAGGAGAATCCTGAGAGCCTATTAAAAAATTACCAAGTTCTTTTTTACTCTTACCATTTAACCACTTATTAGGGGCTAACCTTACAAAGCTAATTTTTATTTCTTCAGCAGCTTTATAACGATTGACATCTTCATGGTTATTAAAAAAATTAGCACCCTTTTGCTGTTTATTCCAAAAAGAAATGTTATCTTTAGCAAAACTTTCAGCTATTGCTATATTACAACATAAAATAATAATAATAATTTTTATTATATTATTAATATATTTATTCAAAAAATAATATTTATGGTATAATAAACCACCATTAGTATCATTATAAGTAATATTGTACATAATATTTATTCCTACTTTCAAAATTGATAACAAATATATAAACCACTTATAAAAATATATGAACTTATATATTTTAAAAGATATCCATAAAAAAAAGGTTAACATAAAAATGTTAACACTTCTTTAAAAATAACGATTTGAAAATATTATGAAATTATCTAGAATAATATTCCACAATAATATTGGGCTCCATCACACAAGGGTACGGTACATCTTCTAGTTTTGGAATATAAAGGTACTTACCTTTCATAGTTGTATGATTAATTTCAACATATTCTGGAACTTCTCTTTCAGCAGAACCAATAGCTTCAATTACTATTGCAAGTTGTTTAGATTTTTCAATAACTTCAATTTCATCACCTGCTTTCAGTAAATACGAAGGAATATTAACTTTTTTACCATTTACTAAAACATGGCCATGATTTACAAATTGCCTAGCTGCAAATAATGTTGGCACTAATTTCATTCTATAAACTACAACATCTAATCTACTTTCTAAAATACCAATTAAATTTTGCGAAGTATCACCTTTTCTTCTCATGGCTTCATCAAAAAATCTTCTAAATTGTCTTTCACCAATATTAGCATAATAGCTTTTTAATTTTTGCTTAGCTAATAACTGTAACCCGTATTCACTTTTCTTTTTCTGTGAAGCACCATGTTGTCCTGGTCTAGTTGGACGAGTATTGAATGGAGATTTTGCCCTGCCCCATAAATTTACACCAAGTTTTCTATCAACCTTATATTTTGCATTATGTCTTTTAGTCATAAATAATTAACCTTATAAATTTTATATTAATAAATATTATTGTCCAAGTAGTCTTTTACTATAAATGAAATCTTGTTATACATAAAAGCAGGTTAAATTCTAAATTTACTCAAAAAATTAAGTTCTTTAAGCACAAGCCAACCATATTCCTTGGAATATCAAAGTATATTCTACTTATAACTTCTTACAAAGTCAATAAAAATCAAATAAAAGTTATAATTGTTATAATAAATAAATTATCATCATAACCATAAATCATAATAGACCTCTTGATAAAATATAATTAAAGGAAGATTAATTAAAAGAACTATAGTACAAAAATAATTGTATAGATTGTTACATAACATTATGTTAAAATATGACTTGTATAGATAACATTTTATATCACGAATAAAACAAGCGACACATTAAATATTACAATGGAGTAAAAAATGTCTAATAAATTTGTAACCATTGACGACTTAAATGTAAAAGGTAAAAAGGTACTAGTAAGAGTAGATATGAATGTACCGATGAAAAATGGCAAAGTAGCTAATAATGATAGAATTGTAAGATCAATTCCTACAATTAAAGAATTAGCTGAGAAAGGTGCTAAAGTTATCATATTAAGCCATCTTGGTCGCCCAGATGGTACTGGATATCAAGCCGAATTTTCTCTAAAACCAATTGCAGAAATGTTAAGTGCTTTATTAAAAAAACCTGTAGCTTTTGCTAATGACTGTATCGGTGAGCCAGCTAAAAAAGCTGTAGAAGCTCTTAAAGATGGTGAAATTGTAATGTTAGAAAATTTAAGATTCCACAAGGCTGAAACTAAAAATGACGACATATTTACTAAAGAACTAGCATCTTTAGGGGAAATTTATATTTCAGATGCTTTCTCAGCAGCTCATAGAGCGCATAGTTCTACTGAAGGGTTAGCAAATCTATTACCATATGCAGCCGGAAGACTAATGCAAGAAGAATTAGAAGCCCTTGAAAAAGCTTTAGGGAATCCACAAAAACCGGTAGTAGCCATTGTTGGTGGTGCTAAAATATCTACTAAACTTGATGTGTTAAATAATTTAGTAAAAAAAGTAAATTATTTAATTATTGGCGGTGGTATGGGTAATACTTTCTTACATGCCATGGGTGTTAATGTTGGCAACTCTTTATGTGAACATGATATGGCTGAAAATTGCTTAAAGATTATGCATACTTCAAAAGAAAATAATTGTCAAATCGTTTTACCTGTAGACTCTAAAGTTGGTTTAAAAATTGATGATCCTAGTAGTACTAAAATTTTAAGTAATTACAACGAAATTGGTGATTATGAAATTTACGATGCTGGCCCACAAACTCTCAAAAACTTTGTTGAAATAATTAAATTAGCTAAAACTTTAATTTGGAACGGTCCTATAGGGGCTTTTGAATTTAAACCTTATGATGAAGCCACTATTTCTTTAGCAAAAGAAATAGCCACTCTTTGTACAAATAAAAAACTTGTAGCAATTGCAGGAGGGGGTGATACTGTATCTGCTTTAAATTTAGCAGGGGTACTAAATAAGTTGACTTATGTTTCTACAGCAGGTGGAGCATTTTTAGAATGGATGGAAGGGAAAGAATTACCAGGTGTAACTTGTTTATTAAAAAAATAATTTCACTATAAATTAGTTATATAGTAAACAATTATAAAAAATATAATTATATATTAAATGATTGTTTTATAAGAATACTAAGTTAAAAAGCTTTATTTAGATATTAAAAAATATAGAAAATAGAGTTTTTTAACTTCTTCTTATTAACTTAGATCTCTTGTATATTTATAATCTTCTTTAATATTTTTATTGTAACTTTTTGTATTTCATTCGTACTTTTAAATATATTTATATATTTTTATTTTAGTTTATACTATCTATTTTATATATTTTATGTAATTGTTTTAATAATAATTTACACTTATTAAATTTAAATAATAATTTATAAATTATTTTATAAAAACTAAATTAAAAATGGGAATAATAAAATTAAATGATGTTAATATCTCCTTTAATAAACCTATATAAAAAAATATTTAACTTAATGCTAAGTTATACTAACTCTAAATATGCTGTTCCTTTATTAATTATTGTTTCTTTCACAGAAAGTTCTTTTTTTATCATTCCGCCTGATTTTCTATTAATTCCAATGATATTTGCTAAACCATCTAAAGGTTTATTTTATGTTTTTTTAGCTACAACTTTTTCAACTCTGGGTGGTATATTTGGATATGGTCTTGGTTATTATACTTATGACTTATTTTTACATAATTTAATTTTAAAATTTGGTTATCAACATTATTTTGATTACTTTAAAACACTTTATGATAAATATAGTATAGTGACTTTATTAATTGCAGGATTTAGTCCCTTCCCTTATAAAGTTATAAGTATTTCTAGTGGTATTTTTAATATTAATTTATTTATTTTTATTATTACCTCAATTATTTCAAGAGGTGTTCGCTTTCTACTATTATATTTGGTGATAAAATTTTACCATAAACAAGGGAAACACTTAATAATAAAACATTTCAAAAAAATAATTGTAATAGCAACTATAGTTGCTATAATATCTATTATAATATATTTTTTATATAAAAATTTTTAGGATTTGCATTGAAATTATTAGATATTTTGCTTTGTTTTATCGCTGTAATAATGATTGCTGTCATATTATTATTGATTAATGCTATTTCTAAACCAGAACTTTTAAACTTATTAATATCTATGAAAATTATTGAAAATTCTAATGATGGAATAAAGAATATTTTTATTTTTATTTTAGCAGCTTCAGCTATAACTTTCATTATTATCCTAGCATTATTTGTTAGAATTTTATTAAGAATTACCAAGAGAAACCAGAATGACTAATAAATACCATCAAGTTATAAAAATATTTACTCAAATTGTTATTATTTTAATACTTTTAAGCGTTTTCTTAATTGAACTATTTTCAAAGGTTTATCCCTGTAGTTTATGTACTATTGAACGTACTTTATGGTTATTACTACTTCTAGCTACAATTGTTATTAGATCTCGCCTTGTAATGATTTTAATTTTGACAACTAATTTAGTAATTTCAATTTATCAAGTAGCACAACAGAAGCATTTAATACAATCTTATTGCTCTATAGATCCAACATCATTCACACCACCTTGTGAATTAGTAACTTTAAAAATTTTTTCTTTCAGTTTAGCTGAAATAAATACTTTGCTGTGTGCGATTATGATATTGTTCGTATTTATATTTTTTAGAAATAAAAAATCATCACAAGACATAAATCAATAAATATATAGTAGTGTTAAAAAATTTAGTTATTAGGCGTATTAAAAATTTAAGTAATATTTTTACACTTGTTTGTGTATTTATTATAGAATTATCACTAATATATTTTGCCTATCAAAAAAATATTAATAATCTAATAATATTAGTAACTTTATATTTAATTCTACCTAGCCTATTATCTTGTATTTTACCATTTAAAAATAAATGCTCTTTGAATATTAGTCGAGGTTTATTTATATTATTAAATAATATTTTTAATCGACAATATGCTATTGGTATACTTTATACATTTTTTTATCTTATTAGCTATAGTATGACTTTATATTTAGTATTTCAGCAAGATTTTATTGGCATATTGATTGTTATTTTAATTATATTTACCAAAATTACTGTTCTTGCTTTGTGTTATAGTTATTCTTTGTCTCAAAAAATTTATCCTACTTTTGATGATAATCTTAAATAATAGAAACAAAAAATTAAATTAAATAAAGAAATAGGATAAAATAAAATGTAATTATACACACCTTAATAATAATTCAATATACTCTAAAAATAAAATCTTCTTATAAAAGATCTTTTATAAAAAACTAAAATATTACTTTTACAAAATACTTAATTTTTTATCTATTTTAAAGATTTAGTTAAAATTTTATGAATACCCATAAGAGTTTTAACCTCACTACTTAATAATCCTTGTTTTAAATAAATATTTTTTATATTAGCTAAAGTTACTTTTTTACGGTTATGACTGGAAAAATAATTTTTATCTTCTAATTTACTTAATAAATCTTGCAACATATAATTTATTTCACCGCTAGTTGCTAAATTTTCTTGCTGGGATAAATGATTTTGCTTACCAACATTAATATCTTCTGTAATGTTAACCTCTGATACGGCTTGATTACTTACTTTTATTGTTGTGTTACTAACTTGAGGAGGGCTATCAGAAAAAAATTTACTGTGCTTATATAAACGATGAAATTCACATAATACTAAACCAACCGCTTGGCTTAAATTAAGCGAAGGGAAATCATCATTAGTAGAAATATTTAATAACATATTACTAAGTGCAATATCCTCATTATTCAAACCATTTCTTTCGTTACCAAATAATATAGCAATCTTATAATTTACAAGATTATTCTTTTGTAGATTATCAAAGCTTTGTAAGCTATCAAAAATATTAACTATTTGCAAGTTAGAGTTTTGTAATATTGTAAAATATTCTTCTAAATTAAATAAATTATAATTAACCTTATTCATATAACGTTTACGAGCACTTACGCTAATTACTACATTATTATCAGCAACAGCCTCTAATACAGAACTATATTCTTTAACCGAAATAAACTCTAATGCTCCACAAGAGGGAGCTTTTGCTTTTAATTCCCAGTCTTTAACTTTAGGATTAACTAAAGCTAAAGTTTTAAAATTGAAATTTAACATTACCCTAGCAACCATACCTATGATTTCTGGCATTTGTGTTGCTACTAATACTACTGTAGTATTATTATATAACATCTAGCATTATTTCGTTTTTAAATTAATAACTTCAACTTCATCTTTATAAGATTCATAATAAATTGGTTGTCCACCTTGCACCATAGAAATTAAAGAATGGGGAGTAATATTTAATCTTGATTGATATATCCAATAATTGGATAATACTTTTTTAACATAATCTCTAGTTTCACCATAAGGTATACTTTCAATAAAAAATAGTGGGTCTTGTGCTTTTCTATGTGCTTCACTTTTCCATTTGGTTACTAAAGAAAAACCTGCATTATAACCAGCTAAAACATAGATCAAATTATTATCAGCATTATTATTATTCAATAGGGTACTTAAATAATTTTGTCCAATTTCCATATTATAAGTTGGCAACGTTAACGAATAATTAAGCGACATATTTTTTTCTTCAAGACTATATTTATTAATCATATATTGTGCTGTACTTGGTAAAACTTGCATTAACCCTACCGCTCCTGCTCCACTTCTGGCTGCACTAAAAAATAACGATTCTTTCCTAATCACTGCAAGTAATAATGCTGGATCTACTTTATAACCGCTTTGTAAACTTAACAAAAATACAGGGTAAGTTAAATTAGAAAAACCATAATCTTTTCCATTCTCCCCCGCTAATTTTAAACTTAATGCTGGCATTGGAATATTTTCAGCCATAGTTATAATTACTTTAAGTAACATTACATAATCATCTTTAGACATACTCTTGTCAATATCTTTTAACAAAAATACTAATTCTTGTTCAGCCCAATCTAATAAACCAAATTGCAGTAATGATAAAGCTATTCTACCGTGTTCATTTTTTAATAAAACTTCAAAAGATAAATCATCATAAGATGATTGATTCCACTCATCCTCATTCATTAATCCTAACTCTTCTTTTGCAAGTACCCCATAAAAGCTATAAGGAGAATTTGATGCTATTTTTAAATAGTTAAAATAATCTTCCATATCTCCAGTTAAAAAAGATACTTTAGCTGACCAATAAGCACCCTTTACGATATTATCTTTACTACTATCCCCCTCTCCTGAAGCTAGTGCCGAGAAATAAAACTTAGCTTTATTATAACCTTTCATTCTATAATAACTTAATCCTAAATTGAAAATAGATTCAGGGAAATCATAAGGATTATTTTTAATAGCTTTTTCTGACCATTCAATTGCTAGTTTATCTTGCCCATCTAAAAAATATAATTTTGATAAAACTGAAGCATAATATCTATAAGTATAATCATTAAGAGATTGTTTAGTTTTGGTATCTAATAAAATATTTTTTACATTTAAAGTTTTACCACTTTTAAGATACCTATCTAATCTAGCTGTGGTTTTATTTCTATTTTTTATATTACTTGCATTAGAAAAATTACTAATATTTTGACTAACATTAATAATACTAGCATTAATATCACTACTTTGATTATTAATAAATTCATCTTTGTTAAAAAAATCTTTTCTTAAATAAATAGGAATAAATCTATCATTAAATTGGTTAACAGGTTTTATTGGAGAACTTTTAGAATTTTTAGACAATTTTTTACTTGCTAAATTATATACCTCAGATGACACAGCTATATCGTTATATTTACTAAGCCATGTATTTAATTCAATAAAACTAGAATTATAATCTTTTGACATAAATCTAAAATAATAAATATATCCTAGTAGAATATCATTATCTAATTGTTGAATTAAATCATCTGCTTTATCAAAATCACCTGTACGTTGGGCTTGATAAATATTATAATAAGTTACAATATCTTTTTCACTTAAAATTTTAGGTAATTTTTTATATTCTGATGAATAAATTGATCTATTAAAATAATATTTCATTTCTTGATCTACCTCTTCAGCGTAAACAAAAGACTTAGACAAAACAATTACTAAAAATATTATAATCAGTATACTATTTACTATTTTAATTTTCAACATGATATTTATTTTAATTTAAAGGTTAATTAGAGAATAATTTATTAAACAATATATTTAACAATAATTAAATATTGAAAATTTACTTTTAAAAAAATTTTAACTTATTTTTATGAAACTTAATTTAATATTAGATTATATAATTATCACAAATTTTATAATATTAACCTAAACTTTAGTAATACATACATTATTTTTAATTACAAGTCTTAAATATTCAATTACAAAATAGCCAATAGATATTATATATTATAAAAGTTAATATTGTAAATTTAATTTTTTAGCAATGGTAACTATTTCATTAATGTCTTGTTCAAATATAGGCAAACGAGTCGTTTGCCCCCTAAGCACATATGATGGATGAAAAATAGTCATTACTAATTTCTCATTTTCTTTTATTTCAAGAAAATTATTGCCATTTTTTTGATAAACCTCCTCATTAATATCAATCAAACTATCATTATAATTATTAGGATATTTTAATGATTTTAAGCTATAATAGAACCACTGCCCTCTTATGTCTTTCATTGCAGGATTCCCTGTATAAAATTTTGTTCCTGCAATCTTTCCAACAAAAACAATGATTTTAGGATTAACAATTTCTATAATTTTTTTTACAAAAGGATAGCATGATTCTATTTCCATTAATGTAGGATTACGATTACCTTCTGGTCGCCAAAATACCGTGTTAGTAATAAAAATATTTTCTCTTTTCACGCCATGATGTAATAAAACTTCACTTAACAATTTTCCACTTCTACCAACAAAGGGGATACCTTGTTTGTCCTCTTCTTCTCCAGGGGCTTCACCAATTAATAAAATATCTGCATTAGAATTACCATATCCTAATACCGTTTTATTGGCATTTTGTTTTAAGTCTATATTTTGCAAAGCTAATAATTCTGTTTTTAAACCTTCCAAAGCTTGAATATTTTTTAAAACCTGACTTGGATTATTTCCATTATTGCTAAACATTTGTCTATCCATATTTTTATTTCTTATTTTATTATTAATTGATATTAGATCTAACCACATATCTTTCTTTTTAAAAGGGTTATTAAACAAGTATTTAGGACTAAAAATAACTCTGGCTAAACAGGTATGCCCTTCAGACCCTGTTTTAATTTCAACGTTATACCATTTAAAAAGCATTGGACTTAACGCACTATTAGGAAAAAATAATTTTCTAGAAATTTCATCCGCCAATATTAAGTACTTTGGCTTTAAAATCAATATCATCTTCTCTATAATTGGGTAACAAACTGATAATTCTTCATAATTCAATTCCCTATTGCCTGGAGGGCGCCAAAAAATGCTATAACTCATAAAAATATTAGCAATATCTTTATTTATGGTTTTCAGCATATTCTTTAATAAAGTACCCTCTAGACCACTAAAAGCTACGCCACTTTCATCCTCTTCATTTGCTGGGGCTCCCGCTAGCAATAATATTTCAGCATTAAAGTTACCTTGCCCTAAAATAGTGTGAATCGCAGTTTTCTTTATACCACAAAAATTAAAATTTAAAATATAATTATTGAGTTCTTCCATGTTATTAACATTTTCCAACTCCGCTTTAATTTGATTAATTTTATTTATAATAACTTGATTATCTATTATATTTATAATATTACTTTTATCATCAAAGTTATTTTCTACAGTTCGGTTATCTAAACTATTATTACTAATATCATCTTTATATTTATGAAGATCTTCATTTATAGACGCAATATTTTGGTTAGTTTTTTGCAAATAGATACTGTTATGAAAATCAATTATACCCTCTATATTTTCTAAATTCTCAACCACATAACTAACACCCATATCTTCATAAAAAGATAAAAGATTGGCTATTTTTTGATAAATTATCATAATATTTTTAATACTTTCTTTTGTTTCATATGCAATTATATTTATATGTTAGATATCATTTAAATATGTTAATATTATATTTCATAAGATAGCACTTTATATTTGAGAGTATTTATAATTACAATCAATGTTTATTAAAGTTATAAATAAATTATATAGCTAAAATAGCTTATAATGAAATTTATTTTACACGCATTATCATTTAACTTTATAAAAAATACACTTTTAATTCTATTATAATAATATAATAATATATATTCTTTGATTTCTAATAATATATACATTATAATAATGAAGTGTTTTGTGTTACATGCTTAGCGCATATTTTAAAAAATTATATAATTAACATAATATTTAGGAATTGTTAATATAATTTTAAGCAAATATAATAAATTTATAATTATAAAATTAAAAAATAATATTATTTAATAAGGTTTAGATTTTAATGTGGTTGAAGTATAAAAAAATTTATCAAAAATTTATTTTACTTTCTATAGTAATTATTATTGTAGCTATAGCATTTGTACTATTTAACAAACATATATTCTCAGAAGAATATTCTGAAGAGAAGGTTATTAATAATGTTCTTAAAGCTAGACAATCTAATGTTTTATTTAGCTATGATAAAGCCGATAGTTTTTATAACAAAGCTTTATCTTTAGATCCTTATAATGAAAATTTACTAGAAGAATACCTTTTATTTAGTGTTTCAAAATTAAATTTTAAAAAATCATTTAAACTTGCTCAACAAGTTGTAACTAAATCTCCAAGTCACTCTTTAGCTAATATGATCTTAGTAGTGAATGATATAAAAAATAATAATATTAAACAGGCAATTAGCCATTTAGAATCTATTTCCATTAATGATAATTCGGTAAATGATCTTTTGATGAAAATTATGAAAAGCTTGGTTGCTTATCAAAACAAAAATATTTCAGAATTTAAAAAATTAAACAAAGATATTAAAAAATCCATGCCAGAATTCTATCAATATCTTTTTGCAATTACAGCTATGAACTATAATGACATTCCCTTAGCTAAAGAAAATTTTAATATACTTAACAATAATTACTCTAATATTGATGGCATTATTTATTATTCTAAAATTTTATATAAAGAAAATAAGAAAACAGCTATTAACTATTTTCTTGATTACTTGAGTGATGGCTATATTGATGACTCACTTAGCCAAAAATATATTAATTACGCTGAAGATATTTCTTTAAATAGAATATTATCTGATGCTATTCTTAATTTTGCTGATTTAATGAATCCGAAAATTAATAGCACTTTCTTGGTTTCTGATCAGTTTACATTAACCAATATTGCTTTACTACTAGATTCTAATAACTATAAAGCTTCCTTATCAAGAGCTGCTTTTTATGAAAAAATTGGTAATTATAATTTAGCATTAGACACATACTATAAATTAGATAATAAAAACTATTTTACTCGTTTAGCCAGTGATAGGGTTGTTGATTTATTAATGGATTTAAATAAACCTGAGGATGCTTTGAAGTTTTTAAATAAACAAATTATTAATGATAATAAAAATCCTACTCTATTATTACGTTATGGCGAAATAGAAAATAAAAAGCAAAATTATAAAAAAGCTATTGAATATTATGGAAAGGCTTTGAAGTTATCACAGGATAATAACTATACTTTAGCTACTTGGCTTGCTAATTATTTTATAGGAGTAGCTTATAATAAACTTAATGATTGGGATAATGCAGAAAAATACCTTTTAGATGCTTATAATATTAACTCTAAAGATTCAGTATTAATAAACTATTTAGCCTACTCTTGGATTGAAAGGAATAAAAATATACCTAAAGCTATTGATATGTTAAAGAAAGCTTTAGAAGTAGATCCTAATAACGCTGCTATTTTAGATAGTTATGCTTGGGGGTTATTTAAAACAAAAAAATATAAACAAGCTTTAGTTTATGCTAAAGCAGCTAATAACCTTAACCCTTATGATTATGTATTAGCTAATCACCTTGGTGATATTTTGTGGGAAAATAAAGATCAGAAATCTGCTTATTCTTACTGGAAAATGGCTTTAAATTTAAGTGATAATGAAAATTTAAAAATTGAAATTAATAAAAAATTAGAAGGTTCTTTGCCAAATTATCTTGAAAAAAATGCCGTTAATAAAGATTTAAAAGAAGATTTTGAAAACTTTATTGAACAAGCTAAAAAGCTTACTAAGTAATAATATAAATTATTTGTAAATAAAGTAGTAACGAGAGTTTCAATACTAAGTAATCATGAAATAGTGTATAAATAATTTTATTAATTTATACATTCTTTTTTAGATAAGATATTTCTAAATTTTATTCAAATATAAAAATATACTTTTAAATAGTGTATATAAGATTACAAAAGAATAGAAAAATGTATAAATCAAACTATTTTTTATACATTTTTATAAGATGCTATACAACCATTATTTAATCGTTATTGCTTAAGATATATATGATTACCTTTTTTCACTAAGTTTTTTTACTTTATCTAAATTTAATTCTTTGATTCTGATAATCATATCTTCTAAATATTCTTTATTTTTCACATTATTCTCTTCTGTTTTTAAAATGCTACTCATTTTAACGTATTTACCTAAAGATAAATGATTATTTAAAAATGACATGAATATAACTCCTTATTAATTAATTCCTTAATACTAGGTAGTATATTTTGAATTTATTAAAAATAACTTAATATCTAAAGAAATTTAAGTTATAATAAATTGTTTTTAAAAGTCTATAAATTATATAAAATAAAAGAATAAATAAATAATGATGTAAAACTAACAAAAATAATTCTTAATAATTGTAATAAACATAATTGTAATAAAATAAATGAATATAAATTTTAGATTAATAATATCTTTACTTGGTTATATTATAAGTTCTACAGGTATTTTAATGTTTATACCTGCTTTTATAGATTATTTTACTCACTATTCTAAAGGATTAAGTTTTTTTATTTTTGGTATTATTACTCTATTTATTGGGCTAGCCATGATATTTAGCCATGATAAAACAAAAAATAAAGACTTGATTGTTTCCTCAAGAGATGGTCTACTTCTAACCTTTATGGCTTGGCTTTCTATTGTAATTTTTTCAGCACTGCCATTTAGTTTTAGTTACTTAAATATGAGCTATGAGGATGCTTTTTTTGAATCAATGTCTGGGATAACAACAACAGGTGCTTCAGTAATTAATCATTTAAATGTTTTATCTTATGGATTTCATTTTTGGAGAATATTAATTGGTTGGCTTGGTGGAATTGGAATTATTGTAACAGGAGCCATCTTAATTCCATATATGCAAGGAGGTATGAATATTTTTAAAATGGAAGCTTTTGAAACTTTTGATAGTGCAATCTCTCATGCTAAAAAATTAGCACTAGGAGTTACCATTATTTATATTATCATTACTTCTATTGTAGGTTTTTCTTTAGTTTTTATTGCGAATATTCCTATATTTGATTCTTTAATTCATGCTATGTCTTCGGTTTCTACTTTAGGGTTTTCAAATAAAGATATGTCCATTTATGAATATAATAATTTAAGAATGGAAATAATTGTTTGCTTGTCAATGATAACAGGTGGCATTCCATATATATTAATGTATTATTTCTTATTTTTAAGAAAAATAAATATTTTTAAAGATAAACAAATTCTAGGTTTTTTTGTATTAATGTTAATAGGCTCTATCTTATTATTAATGTGGTTACATTTTCATATGGGATTTCACCTTAACAAGGCTATAAGATATGGCGTTTTTGCTATTATTAATACTATGACAGGGGGTGGTTTTACTACTTATGACTATACAATATGGGGAAGTTTCCCAATCATGATTTTATTTGCTTTAACCATAATTGGTGGTTGTGCGGGATCTAAATCAGGAGGTGTTAAAATTTTTAGACTACAAGTAGCCTATATTTTAATAAAGATATCCTTAGAGAAAATTTTCTTAAAAAAACATAAACATATACCTTTTTATAATGGCAAAGAAATAAGTAATGAAGTTGCCGGAAATGTTTTTGCTTATTGGTTTATATTTTTAGTAGCCATATTTATTTGTTCAACAATTATTACTTTTTTTGATATAGACTTTGCTACCGCATTTGCAGCAAGTGTTGCTTGTATTAGTAATATGGGATTAGCTTTAGGCGGTGAAGTTGGACCTATGACTAATTATTCTAACCTTCCTACCTTTATAAAAATAGTTTTAGGTTTTGGTATGCTCCTTGGTAGGCTAGAATTTCTCGTAGTATTGGTATTATTTAATCGTAAATTTTGGAAAATATAATTTTGTAAATATATTTATAATTTTTTACAAAAATTGTAATATTAACGCCTTACTAAATATTACAGTTATAAAATAAATAATAATAAAAAGAAAAATTAAAAAGCTATTTTAAAAAAGTATTTACAACCCAATAATCTTTATCTTCAAACTGTTTTTTAAGATATAAAAATCCAGCATCTGCTTGTTCTTTAGATTTATATAACCCCCAACAAGTAAGCCCACTCCCACTCATTTTAACAACAGAAGCTCCACTATTTTTTATGCTTAATAAAATGTCATTAATCGCTGTAAAATTTTTTATAGCTACCTTTGTAAGATCATTGTTCTGTAAATTTAAAAAATTAAAAAAATCATCAATATTATTATAATTAATAGTTTCTAAATCTATAGGATTTCTAAAGGTTATACCTTTATAAGTTTTAAAAACTTCTTGCGTACTTAAAGACTGCTTAGGGTTAACCAAAATAATTGGCAACCCTACACTAGCACGATAGTCAGCAACACCAATATTAGTACTGTTACTAATTTTGTATAACCACTCTTTATTAGAATCATTAAAAATTACAGAACTTACATCTTCACCAATTCCTTTAAAAAAACTACTTTTTTGCTCTAAACAAACGGGAACATCTGCTCCAAATAAAATAGCTATCTTTTGTAACTCAGGCTTAGTTAATTTTAAATTAAAAATTTGGTTAACTGCAAGTATTAAAATAGCACAGTTAGAAGACCCCCCTCCAATTCCAGCGCCAACAGGAATATTTTTTTGCAAATTAATTACTAAAGATTCTTTTAAATTAAACTCATCATATAAATATTTTAAAGTTTTCATAATAAGATTGTCATTAATCTTTTCATGCCGTAAATATTTAGCAAAGTTGCCTGTAATTTCTAAAGAATTACTATTTGCTAATTTAAAATTTAAAACATCACCAAAATCTGTAAAACCAACTAAACTTTCTAATAAGTGATAACCATTATCTCTTTTACCAACAACATGTAAGAATAAATTAACTTTTGCTTTTGCGACTAGTTGCAACATAATAATTTTATACCTTTTAATAAATACTCTTATAAGAATTTTTATAATTTTCTTTTTATAAATATTATTTATAGCTATTATTTTAATATCAAAATTAAATATAATTAATTATTTTATTATACAAATTTATAAGTATATTTTAATAAAAACTCTATATTTAATAATTTTTTTAAATTAATAAAACTATTTAGCTATAAAAAAACTTTCATTACTTAATACGGTAATATATCATATTATATGTTAAGTACATATTATTAATAATATCAATTAGTTTTAAGAATTAATAGATGATATTAATAATATTAATAATTTTTTAATAATATAAACTTATAGGTTAATATGTCTAAAAAAACTTTAATAATATTAGCTCATCCAGCTATACAGGAGTCTCGTGTAAATAAGACATTAATAGCAGCGATTACTAATGATAAAAATGTTACTATTCATAATTTATGTGATAAATACCCTGATTTTAAATTTAATATTGAAGTAGAACAAAAATTATTATTAAACCACGATAATCTTATAATTCAATTTCCTATTTATTGGTTTAGTAGTCCTGCAATTTTAAAACATTGGTTTGATATTATTTTTACAATAAAATTTATAAATGATAATGCTAAAAACTTATCAGGGAAAGTCATGCAAGTTATTGCAACTGCAGGTGGTTCTAGTGAACAGTATATACCTTCAATTTGGCTTGAAAATCAAAAAAATAATCCAACTAATAATAACTATCCTCAAACAAACATGTTAAAACCTCTTTTGGCACAAAAATATGATAAGGATATTTTTAATGCTTTTTTTTCAGCAATAGAACAAAGTGCTTATTACATAGATATGACTTGGAAAGACCCTTTTGTAATTACATCTGCGCTTCCAGAAAACTCTACGCCGTATGCAATTAATAATGAACAACTTGCAATTAAAGCTAAAAAATATGTAGAATTAATTAATAAACTTAATAATGTCTAAAAATTTAACCTTAATAATTAAAATTTAAAATTAAAAAAACTATATTTTAAAAATTTTTAAATTTTAAAAGATTATAAGTCATATTTGTATATATTTATAACCCTTTTATAAATTTCTAAAGTTTTATAAAAATTATAATTTTATTAAACTATCTACTTGATACCAATTAACCATAAAATAATTATCAATAAAAAATACCTAATTATTTAAATAAAGTTTATAATATCAAGTAAGCATTAGTATATAAAAATTAATGTATAAATTTTTTAAATTATAATGTATGGAGGTTGCAATGAAAAAAACTTTAATTGTGTTAGCCCATCTTAATATAAAAGAATCTCGTGTAAATAAAGCTTTGCTTGAAGCTGTGTCTAATAAAGAAAATCTTACTATTCATAACTTGTATGATACATATCCAGATTTTAAACTTAATATTGAAGTAGAACAAAAATTATTATTAGATTATGATAATATTATTTTACAATTCCCAACTTACAATTTTGGAGTTCCAGGCATGCTAAAACATTGGTTTGATCTTGCTTTCAAAACCGAATTTATAAATGCTAATATTAAAAAATTAGAAACTAAATTAATGCAAATTGTCAGCACTACAGCTTATTCAAGAGAACAATATATCCCTTCAATTTGGCTTGAAAATCAAAAAAATAAAATCGATGACAATTCAAATCACAAACCAAATATGTTAAAATCTGATTTAGAACACAAGTATAATAAAGATATTTTTAATGTTTTTTTTGCATCAATAGAACAAACTGCTTACATGATGCATATCAACTGGAAAGAACCTTTTATTATAAATTCAGCAAAACCTGAAAATGCTCCACGTTCAATTACTAAAGAAGAACTAGCTGTTAAAATTAAAGAATATGTTTCATTAATTAATAACCTTGATAACTAATACTATAAAGTCTAAAAGATTTTTTATAACACCCCAATAAAAAGGTTGCAATCCTTATAACCTTTTTTATTGACTATATTAATAGTTTGTTTTTTATTAAATCTCTAATAATTTCTGATTTTGAAATCACCGCCAAAAAACTATTAACATTTTTATCTTTTTATTATTACTCATTTTATTTTTTTATCTATATAATCTAAACAAATTTATACTTTTCTGTACAAAAGTAAGAATTATTATATTATAAACCTAGTAATTTAGCTTTTTGTACCTAAGCCTTTTTATATATTTGGATGCTTTAATTTTTCTAAAAAAATATTCTAAAATACTATATCTTTAAAAACTAATTTGTTATCACCTTCATACACTATTAAACTATCATCTTGGACTTCATAAGTGATTTTATTAGTACTATTTAAAACTTTTAAAAATTTATATTCAATTTGATTTTCCTTGTCACCACATAAAATTAAAGTAGAAGCAATTGGACTAAAAATAATCATATTATTTCTAAGCTTATAATTTCCAATTAAACCATTACAACCACCATTTCCATTAATACTACCATCATTTTTAAAAATTATATGTGTTTCTCTTTTAAGTTTGTTAGAATAAACAATATTTTCATTATTATAATATACTAATTTCCAATATTTTTCTTTAATACTATTTTCATGATCAATATCTCTAACCATAACACAACTGCTTATTAAAATAGTTACTAATAATAAAATTATAAAATTTCGCATTTATTGACCTCTCAGCTTTAAGTTATTGCTTAATATTTTAAAACATTTTTTTAATTTTATAAAGCGTTATTGCTATATATTGTTTAAAAGTATCAAAATTTAAAACCTATTACAACAAGCTATCCTAACTATAAACTATTTTATACCCTACTTAATCAATTAATTTCTAAATTTCTACTTTAAATTTTTTATTATTACTTTATAAATAAAATTATTTTTTCAATTATTAAATTAATTAAATATTACTATTACTATAATTTATAACTTTATTTTTTATATTTACCCTATATTGTTTCTTTACTCTTTGCTGTGTTATTAGCATTTCTATTTTCTATATTACCTGTATTATTCTTATTATTGTTTATAAATTTGTTCTAATTATTATTTTGAATCTAACTCCATTACAAAAGCTTGCTTTGCAACAATTGTTTTCTATTAGATTGTTTTACAATAGGTTGTGATATATAGGCTATTTTGTATTAGGATGTTTAACAATAATTTGCGGCTTACCTTGATTATCTTTAAAGGTGGTACGACAATCAGGATACTCGCTACACCCCCAAAATTCACCATATATACCACTTCTTTTTTGTAAATAACCATTTTCACAATTATCACACTTATAAGTTTTATCTATATCTTTGAGCCTTTGAT
Source organism: Porricondyla nigripennis (assembly GCA_026546635.1). Taxonomy (NCBI): domain Eukaryota; kingdom Metazoa; phylum Arthropoda; class Insecta; order Diptera; family Cecidomyiidae; genus Porricondyla; species Porricondyla nigripennis. Next base: position 20,829 of record JANTFB010114198.1, on the reverse strand, counting down.
TATTGTGACTAAAGCTTTGATTATTCTTATAGTCATTATGTAAGTTACTATCTGTTTTTGTTTTCTTTTGAGTTTTTGCTGCTGTATATTTTAATCCACCGCTTGTTTTTGTATTTATACTTCCCTTATTATCTTTGACATTTACTTCATTATATTTTAAACCGGCTAACAAGACTTCGTTATTTCTTAACCCTGCCGTTATATTTATACCTGTGGATTTTACTCTAGCAATTTCCTCTTTTATAAAAATATCTAATTCTTTTATAAAATCTTCAACGCTTAATTTATTTTCTTTTATCTCTCTTTGTTTTTCAGCCCACAAAGCACTCATGTCACAACTTTTAGCACTCTCAGGCAATGATTTCAAAAAATCTTTACCAAGATCAGTTGTTAATATTTTTGATTTTTCCTCAACAATAAATCCTCTATCAAATAATAGTTTAATAATACTATCCCTAGTAGCAGGCGTTCCTATACCACCACTTTCACCTTTTTTATCACTATCTTTAGCAATTAATTCTTTTCTTAATTTTTCATCCCGAATATACTTTGCAACACTAGTTAAATCTTTAAGGAGCGTTGCAAATGTATATAATTGCTTTGGTTTTGTTTCACTCTCTTTAATAATAAAACTATTAAAATTAGCATTGTCACCTTTTTTGTATTTGTAATTTATATTATCATCATCATTGCCATTACTACTATTATTGCTACCGTTACTATTTACATTCTCATTACTTTTTTCTTGAACAATACTAATTCCATTATCCATTCTAATATACCTATTGATATTAGCTTTACTAATAAAATTTCCACCTGAAATTTGATTTTTATTAATACGAATATTATTAGCATTAATGTCATTTGCTTTGTTATTATTTTTGTTGTTATAATTGCTAGAGAGTTGACTATTATTTTCATCTAACATATCAAATAGACTTCCATTTTTACTCAATTTATTAGCATTTTTAGAATTATGATTTTTAAAAATATTCTTATTGTTATGATGGCTATTGGTTTCCTCTACTATCATATCAAATAAATTGCCACCACTTATTCTTTTTCTACTTTTAATAATATCATCACTGCTATTACTACTGCTATTAATTATGTTTTTATTTATTTTACAGGCTTTAGGTTTTAATTCTGCTTTATTAATGTTTTCTTTGTTTTCATTACTAAGTTTAGGTTTAATATTTTTTACAAGCTCACTTTTGATTTCAAAAGTAGCTTTAGCCTCTATTTTTTTAACAAATTTAATATTATTTTCGCCTTCTATAATATTATCATTATCATCTTTATTTTGATAAAAATCTTTGTATCCTCTTTCTAATACTTTGCTTTTTGAAGCATTAAACTCCAAGTTAGTACTATTTTTAGCTGTGTAAATTGTTTTTTCTACAATCTCTGGCGGCAAATATAAAACTAAATATCTCTCGGCAATAATTTTATAAATATTTAATTCTTCTGTAGTTAATTTATGAATATCTACTCTGTTAATTGTAGGAATAATAGCATGGTGAGCAGTTATATTAGCATTATTAAAAGCTTTGTGTTTTAATTTTGTATTTAATTTTAAAATATTATATTCATTAAGATTATTTTTAATAGTTTTAATTAACCTTTCTCTTTGATCATAATGCTCCTCTGTTAGGTATTGGCTATCACTACGATTATAAGTAATAGCTTTATGCCTTTCCCTAAGCCTTTGCGTTATATCTTTTACTACCTCTGGTTTATATTTAAATTTTTTAAAAGCATCAGCTTGTAATTCTAACAAATTATATGGTAGTGGTGGTTGATTCTCTTGCTTTTTAACCTCTACTTTTATGATTATAAAATCATTATTTTCTTCAGCTTGTTTTTTAATATCTTCAAGATAGTGCTTATCTTTACAGAGTCTATCTTCTAATTTATCTTTAGGAATATTATATTTAAAATTATTATCACTATAAAGATTATAATAAAGCTCTTTTTTATGGTTTTTTACTTCAATTTCTCTTTCATAAATTAAATTTAAAATTGGCGTTTGAACTCTACCCACACTTAAAGTTGCACCTTTATTAGCCTTAATAGTATAGGCTCTAGTTAAGTTAAGACCATATTTCCAATCACCAACACTTCTAACATAAGCACTATTGCGTAAACCTTGAAATTCTTTATTATCTTTTAAATTATTTAAAGCCTTTTTTACAGCCTCTTTAGTATTATCATTAATTAGTATTCTAAATACCGGCTTTTTATTTTTAATATATTCCAAAACTTCATCTACCAATAATTGCCCCTCTTCATCAGGATCTCCAGCATTAATTATTTCTGTAGCTTCTTTAGCTAATCTTTTTATAATATTTACTTGATTACTTTTATCTTTAATTGGTTTTAATTCTAATTTATCTATATTAAAAGGAAGATCATTAATACGCCATTTTTTATATTTTTCATCATATTCTGCAGGATCTTTTAACTGTAACAAATGTCCAAAACACCAAGATATACAATCTTCTCCAACTTTTATATAGCCCTCTCCTCTAATTTGACTACCCTCTAGAGCATCGGCAATTGCTCTTGCTAATTCTGGTTTTTCGGCTATAAATAATCTCATTATTTCACCTTGATTATAATATAAATTCTCATTAGAGTATCTTATAATTTATATTTTTGCTACCAAACTCTTCTAGCTATTTTAAGCCTTTAAAAGGCTACAAAAATTTTCAAAATAAATTATCTTAAGTTAAAATTACTACAGTGTCATATTATAATATATAATATATAATAAATATTTATTATAATAAAATAATCTTAATAAACCTTATAAAAATATTTATGACATAGTGATGTAAAAATGAAAATGCGTTATGCACATTTAGATGAAGATTTTAAATAAAATATACATGTAGAAAAAATACATATAACAAATAAAAATAGAGAGGGAATAAAAATTAGTAGCAACAGAATCACAACACAAATTAAAATAGCCCATAAAAAAACACAAAAACTAAATTACATAAAAAACTATGCATATCTGTATATAAGGCAAAAGCTAAAGGAAACCTAGTCTTATTAAATAACAGGTGGTTGGGATGGAAGGATTCGAACCCTCGCATGATCGGATCAAAACCGATTGCCTTACCGCTTGGCGACATCCCATCAAAAAAGTACTATTCTTAAAAGATATTTTACAACACTCCTCACAAATAATACGGATATATGTTAACAATATTTCTATTAAATAGCAACTAATTTTTATGATATTTTATAAAAAGATTGTAAAAATTATAAAAATATAAATATTTATAAAAGTAAATAAATCATAATAATTACAAAGATATATTAATTTTGTTAAATTGTTAAATTAAAATTTTTATTTAAAATGAAGCAGTTACAAAAAACAGTGCCTTAAACTAAAACTCATATTTAGTGCCACAAAATTCACAATCCACTAGTATTTTACCATTATTTTCTAATCTAATAGTTTCAATTTCTTTAGTGCCTAAATTAGCCACCATTTTAGCTACATTTTCTTTATTACAATGGCATTTATACTGTAATTTTTTACTATCACGAACTATCAACCCTTGGCTACCATACATTTTATTAAGTAAACTACTAACATTATCATATAAAAATTCATTTTTAGAGATATTCTCTGCCACAGCTTTAATATTGTTAAAATCTTCCCTTGCAAATATTTTTTCTATTTCATTTAAACCATTAGTTGGTAAAACCTGTAAAAATATGCCACAAGCATAATCTTTCTCAGTAACTAAATTCACATAAGTTGGTGTTTGCTCTGAGGTTAAAAACCAATTATTAGCTGATTCTGATAAGTTATTACCCTCAATTGCAACAATTGCTTGATAGGGCTTAGCTAATTTTTGATCTAAATGGAATAAAATATACCCCTCCCCAATTAATTCTTGAAAGGAAATTGATTTATCATCATAATATTTAAGCATGTTTTCATCAAGAGACATATAACCATTAACATTACCTTCTATGGTATTATTACACAAAATTACTTTTATAATCCCACAATAGCAATTAAGTTGAAATTTAAAAGTACCATCAAATTTAAAATTGCTAGCCAAAATAGTATTTAAGACTATAGATTCAATAAAAATATTATTTATTTCATCTCTATTATTAAAACGTTTTAAAATAGTTTTAACAATATTATTTATTTTAACAAATTTTCCTCTAACACCTATATTTTCAAAACCAAAATTAACAATTAAGTCATTACCTTTAACTAGCATTCTTATCACTCAATCCTTAATTTTTAATTTTATAACCTTTTCCCCAAAGCATAACCGTAAATAAAAACAACACAACATTAAGTACTAAAATACTTAAAGATTCTATTGTAATATTAAAATCTGAAATCCCTAAAAATGAATATCTAAAACCATCAATAACATAAAACACTGGATTATAATGTGCAAAATGTAATAAAGACTCTGGTAACTGTTTAGTTGAATAGAAAGTTCCAGATAAAAAAGAAAGTGGCGTAATTATAAAGTTTGTAAAATGTGCTAATTGATCAAACTTTTCACAAATAATTCCTGCAATAATTCCAATAATTCCTAAAAGGGCTGAAGCATTAATAATAAAAAATACCATCCACCAAATACTATTAATACTAATATCTACAAAAAGCATTAAATAAAATAGTAATAATAGTCCTACTAATAATCCTCTAATAATTGCTCCTGTTAAATAAGATAACACAACAATAGAAGAGGTGAGAGGGGCCATTAAAACATCAACAATACTATTATTAATTTTTGCAATCATTAAAGAACTGGAACCATTGGCAAAAGCATTTTGCATAACTGCCATCATAATTAAACCTGGAACAATAAATTGAGTATAAGTATAACTTTCTCCTGCCATTACACCATTTCTACCTAAAGCTACAGTAAACACTAATAAAAATAAAGAAGTCGTTATAATTGGCCCTACTATAGTTTGTCCCCACACCTTTATAAATCTTCGCATTTCCTTTACTATGAAGGCTATAAATGCCCTTAGCAAACTATATTTACTAGCTCCCATTAATATATCTCTCCTGTGCTTACAAATATTTTTATATAACATAATAATATATCACATATATTATGCTATAATCTTTAAAAATACAATTAATTATTAAGAATAATAACTCTTTGATTATTATGGATTATAAGCAAATTTATAAGCTAGTGAATATTTTAGCAATTAAATATTTATCTAAATATTCCGTTAGTACTAATAAACTTAAAGAATATTTGATTAAAAAAACCACTAAAATTCATAAGCTTAAAAATAGCGAGGAACATAGTAAAAATATCAAATATCATAATAAAAATTATAATGGGAAAACGGAATATTCTCACGCTAGTGATGAAGTTGATAGCCAAAACTTAAGGCTAGCCATTGATAATTTAATTATAAAATTAACAGAAATGGGATATATAAATGATAAATTATATGCACAAACTAAAAAGAATAATTTAAAATTATCAGGGAAATCAACACAATACATTAAATTAAAATTACAAGAAAAAGGAATAGAAAAAGAGATAATAGAAGATATATTTAGTGAGGTTAATCCAGAAAATGATAACTTATTAGCTATTATTAAAACTATTAGAATTAAAAGATTTTTTGGCTTTCGTAATAAAAATATAGAAAAAGAAAATCTCTACAAACAAAATGAAAAAGAAATTGCTTCATTATTTAGACAAGGGTTTAATTATGATATAATTAAACAAGTTAAAGATAAAACTCGTGATGAAGTTTTAGAATTACTAGAAGAAATTGAAAGTAATCAAAATTAAAATAGATTAATCAATTATAAGTTATTATAAAATAGTAACATAAAATTAAAATAATAAACTTAAATATATAAAATTATAAAAAATTAAGGATTCATGACTCAAGCTTTTCAAAACATTTTAAATAATTTAGAGAGTGCTTTAGTAAGTTTTGATAAAGATGGTATTTTAAAATACTATAATCAAAATGTAATTTCACTATGGAAAATTGATAAAGAATTTTTGGATGACAGCCCCTACATTGTAGAATTTTTTGAAGTTCTAAGAGAGAAAGCTATTTATCCTGAAAAAGATGATTTTAGAGCATTTTGCAAATCATTAGTAAATATTTTAGAAAATGATAATAACTATACTCATAGCGAAAATATTATTTTACCAAACTCTCAAAATATTGTTGAGAAAACTATTAACTCTAATGAAAACCTTATAATTATTTGGGAAGATACTAGTGATTTATGGAATATTACCTATAGCCTTAATAATCATAAAAATATTTATAATCGCTTAATAGAAAGAAATCCCTACCCCATTAGCGTAATTGCTAGTAATGGATTACTTGAAAATTATAACGCAAAATTTTTAGAAATTATGAATATCAGCCCAGCTTTTTTAAATGAAAAACCTCATATTAGAGAATTAATACCTGAAATATTTAACTCATATCAAACAGTAGATAATAATCAAAAAGCTATTTTATTAGGAAACATTTTAAGTAATCGTAATTTTAATTATAAAATTAAGCTTGACGATAGAGATGAAGAGTTAATTATCTACGGGATTGTCCTACCTAACACTACTATGTTTTTGTTATGGCAGAAAGATAATCCTAAACAAATTGCTACAGACGAAAATAAAATTAATCAAAATCTTGAAAAATTGCATAATAATTTTATTTTAGATTTGAACTCACTAGTAGGATCTCCACTGACTACAATTATGGGTTTCGCTGAATTACTACATAATGAATATATTGGCAACTTAAATTTAAGACAAAAAGAATATCTTAACAAAATTATTGAAAAAACCGAATTTATTAACCAAGAACTTAATCATAAAATTCAATTAAGTACTTTAGATGAAATAACAAATATAACCAAAGAAAGCGTAGATATTAATATTATTTTAGCCACCCTACTACATCAAGTCAAAGCTAGAATAAAAATTAAAAATATTAATATTAAACTTAATTTAAAAAATGCTTTAAATAATATTATCTCTAACGAAGAATTATTAAATAAATCCTTATCATTGTTGTTATTGTATATTATTGAACATAATTTAGAGAATGCGGCAGTAGAAATATTAATACAACAAACTACAGAAAATACTACTTTTATATTTAAAGATTATTCTAAAGTACCACTACTTAGTAATTTTGATAAAGCTAACCGTTATGATATAAAACTAGCTCTTAACATTTTAGATAAACTTAATACCCAAGTTGAATCACTTTATAAAAATCGCAGTCAAAGAATTTTACAAATTACTTTGAAAAATTCTTAAAATTTTTTTATTTTTGATAATACTTTGTATTTATAGGTTTTTATTTATCTTGATATAACCCTAATAATACTAAAACTATTACCAAATAGAAGAGTAAATAAAACTAACAAAAACTAAAAGTTTAAAAAATAAGATAGTCAAACTATTATTCTTTTAATTATATTCAAAATTATTTTTTATAAAAATTCCATACTAACAAAATAAGCAATTTATCTTAAAAATAAACTGCTTATTTCATTATTAGCTTGCTTGTTTACTACTTTTTTGTTAACACTTTATGTTACAATTTTATTAGTTACAATTTTATTAGTTACAATTTTATTATATACTTTATTTTACCTTTTATTTTTAATTAGTCACTTAATTGCTCAGTTATTTACTATTTAGCAGTAGAATGTACAAAATGAAATACTTTATTTGGGAAAACATACTTCCAAGCACAATGAATAGCTGAGGCTGCCTCAGCAAAACCTACAGTTATCAGCTTTAACTTATTATCATATTGTGCAACATCCCCTACAGCAAAAATACCCTTAATATTAGTTTCATAACTACCACAACTTACTTCAATTGAAGAATGTAACTTATTAATATTAAGTCCCCATTGTTCTATAGAACCTAAACTTCTAGCTAAGCCAAAAAATGCTAGCAAATGATCTGCCTCAAGGCTTAAAACATTACCTTTTAAGTCTTTAACCTTTACAGTTTTAATATTTTGGCCCTCTCCTATAATAGTATCTAACATATACGGTATTACAAATTCTAACTTATCACGACTAGCTAATGCCTTCATTTTAGCCACTGTAGACTCCGCTGCTCTGAAATTATCACGGCGATGTACTACATAAATTTTTCTAGCTATATCATGTAAATCAATCGCCCAGTCTACAGCTGAATCTCCACCACCTGCAATAACCACTGTTTTATCTTTAAATATAGATGTATCCCGTATAAAATAATGGACAGATACCCCTTCATATGCATTAATATTTTCTACTGGCGGCCTATTTGGAACAAAAGCTCCTGCTCCTGCGGCAATAATTACAGTTTTAACAGTTATTTTATCATTAAGGGTAGTACTAACAGTAAAACTACCATCATAATTTTTTTGCAAGTCTGTAATTTGACGACCTAACAAATACTCAGCAGGAAACTGTTGAGCTTGCATCTTTAACTCATCAATCAGTTTCTGAGCAGCAATACTTTTAAAAGCTGGTACATCGTGAATATTCTTTTGAGGATACAGGGCACTTAATTGGCCACCAATTTCATCTCTAGCATCCACTACAATAGTTTTCATTCCTAAAAAGCCCGCTTGATAAACTCCAAATAAACCAACAGGACCTGCTCCAATTATTAAAATGTCTGCATTATATTCTTTCACATTAAATTCCTTTGTTTTATTTATTATTTACAATAATTTTTTGTTTGCAACAATGTTTCATAATAAAATTTTAACTCTTCTTATATTTATTTTTTATTTTTGAGTTTTAAATTTTTATTTAACTATAAAACTTTTTAATTCTTATTCTTTAACTGTTATTTTTCTAGTTATTTTGATTATAAAACTTAAAAATTTTTATACAATCCATGGTGCAATATATAATATATATTGCACCATAATTATAGTTTTACTATAAATTGTAAAACTATTGCATTTATTTGTTTCTACAATAATGTTATAATAGTTAGAATATAAAATATAACATTATTTTGCAATTTAGAATGAAAAAAGTTACTTTTACTAGCAATTCTTTACAAGATACGACTCAAATTGCTGATTTCATCGCTCAGAATATTGATAAAAGCTTTTGTGTTCATCTTTATGGAAGTATTGGTGCTGGCAAAACAGCTTTTAGTAAGTTTTTAATTGCTAATTTAACTAAACTACCTGAAAATGATATAATTAGCCCTACTTTTCCCTTAGTTTGTAGTTATAATAACTTTGAAGGGGAGGAAATCTTCCACATTGATCTCTACCGCTTAAAAAATGAAGATGAATTATTTGAGTTAGGAATTGAAGATATTTTACAAAACCATTTATGTTTAGTAGAATGGCCGCAATTAATTGCTGATTATTATTACAAAAATCTTATAATTGTTACTATTACTAATCTTAATAATATTAGATATATTGAAATATCTTTACCTCAAAATAATATAAACAAAGATTTATTCAATGCATTAAATAATTTTAAACAAACTTTTTTTAAAAAAAGTTATAAAAGAATAAATTAAACATTACACATTATAAAAATAAAATTAAATTTTTTTAAACAAATAATACTAAAAAAAGATTACCCACAAAATGAATAATAATCAAAACCTTTATAATATTCCCTATACTTCCTCTTTTTTAGATAACATTAGCTTACAACTTTTACAAGATAATCAAGATTGCTTAGAAAATTTAGCAAGCTATCTAATTCTAGTCCCAAATAACAGAATTTTACAAAAACTCCAACAATCTTTTTTAAAAAACTCTAAATCACAGGCCTTAATTCTACCCAGAATTTTAGCTTTAAATGATTTAAATCATATTATTAATAATAGTAGTTTTAATAATATTAACTTTATGCAAAATAAACTCTATAATGATATTTTTAAAAATAATATTTCTAAACAACAAAGATCTTTTATTTTAGCAAAATTAATCCAAAAAAAAGAGAAAACCCTTTCAATTAACCAAGCCATAGTTATGGCCGAAAATTTAGGTAAAATTATTGATAACAGTTATTTTGAAAATATTGATTTGAAAAATCTTTATAAAATTGTAGATATTAATTTAGCTTCACATTGGCAAGAAATTTTACAGTTTTTAAGCATAGCTACAGAATTTTACCCACAAATTTTACTTGAAAAAAATGCAGTTGATCTTAGCTATAAGCAAAATCTTATTTATCAATTACAAAGTAATCTTTGGCAAAATAATCCTCCAACACAACCTGTAATTGCTTTAAATATTACCTCTTACTATAGTTCTATTATTAGTTTATTAAATACAATTACTAAACTACCACAAGGCAAAGTTATCTTTCATGGTATAGACTTTGAGTTAAAAGATAGTATCAACTATCAACACCCTCAAAAAATTATAGAATTTATGCTAAAAAAAATGCAAGTTGAGAAACAAAATATTCAACCCTTTAATAAACAAAGCTTTCCTAATATTAAAGATCAAATTATTCATCGTCTATTTGATACCAATACTTATAGAAACTTTCATCCCAAAGATGTTAAAAGTTTATGTAAAAATATTACCACTATAGTATCTAAAAATGAACAAGAAGAAGCTTTAAATATTGCCTTAATTACTAGAGAATTTATAGAAAACCCTGAGAAAACCATTGGCATTATTGCTAATAATAAACTTTTAATTACACAAATTAAAAGTCAATTACAACGCTGGAATATTGAAGTTAATAACTATCTTGGTGAGGAATTATCGCAATCAATACAGGCGAAATTTTTTATATTAGTTGGTAAAATATTATATGAAGGCTTTGAACCAAATTTATTTTTAGCTTTGCTAAATAATCCTCTAAGCCACTTTAAATACCATAGAGGTGAATTAGTTAAAATCACTAAACTTGTAGACTTAAAAGTTTTAAGACAACCACTTACAAAATTTACGTTAGAGGCAATTATTGACCTTTGTAAAAAATCTACCTTTAATCATAACCTAACAATTGATGCAAATATTAAAAATGATATATTAGAATTTCTAAATTTATTTAAAAGTTATTTTATAAATAATACCCATTTAATGAAAAATACAACTCAAAATTATAATTTTAAAGACCTCATTATTTTTCATATTACTGTAGCCGAAAAAATTGCAAAACAACATGAATCCAATGAAAAAATTGAAGATAATAACCTCTGGAGTTCCCAAGCTGGCAAACAATTATCAATTTTATTAAGTGAATTAATAGCCGATTCTGAAGATTTAGATCAAATTTCACCTCAAGAATATATTGGATTAATTGCAAGCATCATAGGACGAGTTAGCATTAGAGAAGTTTATAACAAACATCCTAGAATTTTTATTTATGGCAATTTGCAAAATTATCTTATTAACCACGATTGTATAATTATCGCAGGACTTAATGATAATCAAATGCCTACGCCAGAAAAAAGTAATCCGTGGATTAATCAATACATTAGTAAAAGTTTAGGCTTTTTACCTAAAGAGAAACACCTTGGCGAACAAAGTTTACTATTTTGTCAAAATATTGGCTCTAAAGAAGTTATTTTAAGTAGATCTCAAGAAGAACAAGGCACGCTAGCGGCACCATCAAGATGGTTATTACGTCTAGAAACTTTTTTAGAATACTATCAAGTTGAAAAACTTAATAAAAAAGAATATATTAAAATTATCGCAAATAATATAGATACCCTAGTGGATAATACATTATACTTAGATTTTATCAATACTAATATCACAGAAATCCTTGTTAATGAAGATTGTAGTGAGGAAAAAAATTCTATTGCAAAACAAACAAATGTCCATCAAAAGAATATTAATAATCAAAAAAGTATTTTAAAAGCAAACTATATACCTAAGGAAGCCAAATTTAATCCGCCTAAAAAATATAGACCAAATAATATTCCTGTTACAAAATACGAGTTATTAATCCAAAACCCTTATTTATTTTTTATAGAAAGAATATTAAAATTAAAACCATTAGATGATATTAATCAAAACATGGATAATGCTATTTATGGCAGTAAAATCCATACTATTTTAGAAACATTTTTTATCAACTTTAAAAATAATCAAACCTTAAAATTAGCAGAACAAATAGATGTTTTAGAAAATCTCTTTGAAAAAAATTTTAGTGATATAGATAATAACATAAAATTTCATATTTTTACAAAACCCATAGCATTAAGTATGCTCCATAATTTTGCTAAATATAATTTTAATAACTTTAAAAATCTTAAAAATGTATTAGTAGAGAAAACAGGCTACATAAATGTGCAACTACCATCTATAACTATTAAAATTAACGGTAAAGCTGATAGAATTGATATTTTACAAGATAGCATAAAAATTATAGACTATAAAACTTACGCCAAAAAAATTAAACCTTATCAAAGGCAATATTTAATTCTACCACTAATCTTACAACAAAATGGATTTGATAATATTAAATTCAATAATAGTAAAAATATTGATAGTAGTTATTTATTTTTAGAAAAAAAATATAACCCTACAGTAGTAGAAGTCAATATTCTAGATAAAACTATTAAAAAAGATAAAAAAAGTAAAAAGGATGAAACTAATCAAACTAATCAAATAGCAGAAATAATTAACGAAAGCAAAATAGAACTTTACGAAATTTTATATAGTTACTACGAAGAAAATATCACTTATCATTGGAATAAAGAAGATACCCTAGCAACAAGTCATCATAAACATTTTGCAAGGTTTGATGAATGGAGCGATATTATAAATGATGAAGATGATGAAAATGAAGCAAATAATGATAGTTAAAAGAGGTAATCATGATTTTTAATAATAAAAATAGCAATCCTAGTATTATTCAAAATAAAGCTAGCGACCCCAATAAAAATGTATGGGTTAGCGCCTCTGCTGGCACTGGCAAAACCAAAATTTTAATTGATAGATTATTAAGATTAATGCTGGATGGAATAACCATTGATAAAATTATTTGTATATCCTACACTAAAATAGCCGCGCAGGAGATGATCAATCGCTTAATGAAAATACTAGCCCGATGGAGTATTTTAGAAGATGATGAGTTAATTACAGAAATTGCTAAACTGACTCAAAATGAAGTAACTATTACACAGTTAATTTTAGCTAAAACTTTATTTACTCAAGTTTTAGATTATCCAGAAAATATTGCCATTCAAACTATTCACTCTTTTTGTCAGAATATTTTAAATCAATTCCCAATTGAAGCCGGAGTTGTTAGTGATTTTTCAGTTATTGAAGGAGAATATGAAAACCAATTAAAGCAACAAGCTATTGATCATGCACTATCCTTAAAGCTTAATGAGTCTAACCATAATAAAAAAATTAGCAAATTATTATTAAATATTGTTACTAATGTTTCCTCAAGCAATTTTGATAATAAAATTAATCAAATTTTACAACATTCTCATATCATAACTATTATAAAAGAGCATTATAACAGTGCAATTGATCTTACTAATTTTAAAAATGAGTTATTTAAACAACTACAAGCTAATCCTAATATTAATCCAGAGTCAATGTTAGAAGATTATTTCTCTGCTGAAAATTTTAAAGATCAAGAATTTAAGCAAATCGTAGAATTATTTGATAACAGTGAATCTGTAAAAATAAATAGAAGTAAAAATATAAGACAATTAAATGATTTTTTAAATTATAGTCATAAAGAAAAAATTGTTAATTTTAAAATTTGGATTAACTTTTTTTTAACACAAAATGACACTCCAGCCAAAACTATTATTTCTAAAGATAATTTGAGAAAACTATCACCCAATACTAGTGAATTTGTAAATAAACTTTTATTTAACGAACAAAATAAAATTGTTAATTTTTATAATGATTATAAAAACCAAATTAATGCCAATATTAATTATGACTTTTTTCAGTTAGCTTTAGAAATTTTAAACGTTTATGATGAACTAAAACATATGGCAGGTTTTTTAGACTATAACGACCTTATTGTTAAAACTTATCAACTTTTAAAAAAAGAAGCAATTTTACCTTGGATAATGTACAAAATGGATCAAAAAATTGAACATATTCTAGTAGATGAAGCTCAAGATACCAGCCCAATGCAGTGGGAAATAATTAAAGCCTTTGTAGATGAGTTCTTTAGCGGTATATCATCTAATGAAAATAACAGAACCTTCTTTGTAGTAGGCGATATTAAACAATCTATTTATAGTTTCCAAGGAGCTGATCCTAACTTTTTTGATAAAATAAAACATTATTTTGAACAAAAAATTAAAGAAGCTAAAAAAAGCTGGCAACAAATACCTATGAATATTTCATTTCGCTCTAGCGAAACTGTAATAGCAAGTATTAATCATATTACAGCTAATACTTTTGATACATCTAAACCGCCATATATAAAAGAAGAATTAGGACATATTGCTTTTTTTAATGATTATAATAATCCTAAAAATAAAACTTCTACCCATAGTGTTTCAAGCATGGAGATATGGCCCCTTCTTTGCTCTTTAAAAGATGTTGAAGGTAATTTACAACCCAATTATATTAGATACCACCACATGGCATCAAGCATTATTAAAAAAATTCAGCAACTTCATAGTGAAGAAAATATAAACTATGGAGATATTTTAATACTTTATAAAACAAGAAAAAATAATTCTTTATTAAAATATATTATTAAATTATTAAAGCAAAATAGTATCCCTGTACTAGGTATAGATAAAATAACGATAACCGAACATATTATAGTAAAAGACTTAATTGCTTTAACTAAATTTCTACTGCAAACTAATGATGACTTCTCCCTAGCATGTTTATTAAAAAGTCCAATGTTTAATTTACAAGATGACCATATTTTTGAACTTTGTAAAAATAAAACTCAATCTTTATTTGAAAATCTTAATCAAGAAAAATATCTGCATATTTATAAAACTTTAAAAAGTTGGTTAAGTTTAGTAGATTTTATAAGCGTTTATGATCTTTTCTTTCATATTCTTTATATAGAAAAACATTTTGCAAAATTCCTTAATCGAATTGGCAATGAAGCTATAGATACCATTGATGAATTTATGAATTTAATTTTAAAATTCAAATATAATAATTATGATAATTTACAAAATTTCTTAAACTTTATTAACTCAACAGAACATATTGTAACTAGAGACAATAATAAAAAAGATATGGTTAATTTAATGACTATTCATGCTTCTAAAGGACTTGAGAGTAAAATTGTGTTCTTATTAGATGATATTAAACCAGGAGGTGGTAATAATAATACAATTATAAATAATCATGATAAAGAAAACCCTTTACTCTTTATAAATATTGCAAAAGAAAAAAAAGGTTCAGCACTAGATAACTTCTTAACAGCCCAAAATAATCGCGATAAAGAAGAACTAAAAAGATTACTCTATGTAGCCATAACAAGAGCACGTAATAATCTTTATATTTGCTCTACCTCTAAAGAAATTATCACTCAAGATAAACTAGATAAAATCGATATCAGTAAAAGCCATATTTGGTATAAAATAATCACAGATTCTATAATTAATGGATTAAAAAATGATAATTTTTTAAACAAAACTAATAAAGATTATCTCTACAATAATAATTATAATCTAGATGATTTTGATGATGAAGGTAATTATGTTTATGATAATACAATCTATAACAAAAATACTCATAAAAACAACTATAACTTTAAATACAATTTTGAAGAATTTAATAGCGATATTTTTGATAAAAGTATAGGCTTTGTAAGTAATAGCGGTTATAGAATAATAAATAAAAAACAACAAAGCTTGCTTCAATCTCAAAATGAAATTGCTAATTTTAAAAATGCTATCTATACAAGTTCTAATTCTGTAAATACATATACTATAAGCAATGAAATTACCAATAAATATATTATAAATAATCATAAATTAAATAATGAAATTCTACCTAAATGGGCAATTACCAAAGCTCCAATAGAACCATACCCTAGCAAACCACTAAGCCCTAGTAAAATAAATTTTGAAGAAAAAACTTATCATTCTCCCCTACAAAATTTAACTAAACAACATGCCATAAAAGGTACTAGTATCTTAGACAAAGGTATTATTATCCACAATATTTTAGAACAAATAAGTGACCTCACCGGTAATAAAGAAGATTTTATAAAACAATATCTTGATGGATTAACTCATAAACTCAATAAAAAAGATAAAGAAGAAATTTATAATAATATTACTAATTTAATTAATCATAAAGATTTTGCTTTTATTTTTAACCATAATAATAGTTTTAATGAAGTTTCAATTAGTGGTAAATTTATCGATAAAGCTACTAATGAAATTATTTTACTGGCAGCCCGTGTTGATAAAATTATTAAGCTAGAAAATGAAATTCATATAATAGATTATAAATTTACGAAACAAAAATCTTATATCCCTAAAAATTATATTATACAAATGCAATTGTATCAACAATTGCTTGCAAAAATATACCCTAAAAATATTATTAGAAGTTTTATAATTTTCACTCAAGATCCTACTATTGTAGAAATTTCTAATTACAAAAAATATAAAGAAAATGACTAGCTTTTTAAAAGGACATAAAGAAAGTAGTTTAATATAGATAAAACAAAAACCAATAAACAATAAGAAAACTTAAATTATTAGATAAAAAAATTAATATTTTTTTAATGGTTAATAATGAAAAATTGGCTCTAAAAAGATACCATATAAAAATAGAACAAATTAGTAAAACAAATAAATGTCTAAAACTTTAAATAGAGCAACCTCAAAACACACTTTTAAAAGCTAAACAGTATAGAATAGGTAGTTAGAAAAAACAAAAAAAGATCTTACCATACTTAAAAAAATATTTATAAAATAGAAATATAAAAATTATAATATGATAGTGCAATTAATTCAGAGCCCCTCAATCTAGTATATACACAAAAAATATAAAACAATAGAAAAATATATAAAACAGACTCTAAACTAAAAATAAACTTTAGTCGTAATAACTTTGTAATATAAATCAAAAATATTATATATCTACAACAAAATAAAAACTAAATATACTACTAGTTTTAAAAGACAACATATCTCTTTACTAAAGCAAAATAGTAAAGAAATCAAAATATTTTTAAAGTAGCTCATTACAAAAATAAGCTACTTTAAAAATTTTAAAATATTATTTTTTCTGGCTATCAATAAATTTTTGCATTTCACCTCTATAAATTTCAGATAAAGTACCAAAAATAGATTGTACACCATTACCTACTACTAAAACTCCTCTAGCCCCAAGATTTTTTAAAGCTTGCTGATCTACTTTAGATTTATCATGAACACTAATTCTAAGTCTTGAAATACAAGCATCTAAATTTGCAATATTATCAATACCACCATATGCAATAATTAACTTTTCAGCCATAGATTCATCACCAGTATTAACATTTGCATTTATTTGTGTAGAACTTGCATTTTTCACATTACCAACCTCACCTACACTTTTAGCAACCTCTGTTTTATTATTTTTAGTTGCATTATTAGAAACAGCCTCCTCTAGCGGATCATCTTCTCTGCCAGGTGTTTTTAAATTAAAGAATTTAATGGCAACAGTAAATACCACAAAATATAAAGCAGCCCAACAAATCCCAAGAGGAATTAATAACCAACCCCTTGTAGACTTAGAATATAATACAAGATAATCAATTAAACCATGGGAAAATGTCGTACCATGTCTAATACCAAGTGGAATAACTACAATATAAGCAAGAGCTGCAAGACAGGCATGAATACCATATAGAACTGGTGCTACAAATAAAAACGAAAATTCAATAGGTTCTGTAATTCCAGTAACAAAAGAAGTAATGGCAGCAGATACCATAACAGAGGCCACTACTTTTCTATTTTTAGGCTTAGCACAATACACCATAGCCATCGCTGCAGCAGGTAACCCATACATTTTATATAAGTAACTACCTACTAAATATCCCGCTGTTTTATCACCAGCTGCAAAACGCGGTATTTCACCTCTTAAAACTTCACCTGTAGATGTAGTATAGCTACCAATTTCAAAGAAAAAAGGAACATTCCAAACATGGTGCAATCCTGTTGGTACTAAAAGCCTCTCAACAAAAGCATATACAGAAAAAGCTACAACAGGTTGTTTATAAGCTGCCCAATCTGAACCCATAGCAATAGCTTCTCCTACAGGTTTCCAAATAAAAGCAAATAATAAACCTAATAATAAAGATATTATAGCTGTAACAATAGGTACAAATCTTCTACCACCAAAAAAGCCTAAAAATTCTGGTAGCTTAATATCATGATACTTATTATAACACCATGCAGCTACAGCTCCAACGACAATACCACCTAATACACCAGTATCTACAGAATTAATACCAAGAACAGGTTTTGTTGCTACTCCTAAATGAGTAGACATAACACCTAAAGAACCTAAATAAACCACATAACCAACTAAAGCTGCCATAGCTGCAGTCCCGGCTTGTTGTGTAAAGGCAATCGCCACAGCAATTGCAAAAATCAACGGCAAAATTCCAAAAATAGCATTACCTGAAGCGGCCATAATTTCAGATACGCCGGCAGGTATAAAACTAAAACCCGCTGATCCAATCCCTAAAAACAAACCAGCTACCGGCAAAACTGCTACAGGTAGCATAAAAGCTTGACCAACTTTCTGTAGTTGTGCAAAAAAAGACATATTACTCTCCCTCTTAGTTATTAAATTATGTCATCAAAATTGTTTTATCCTTCAAAAACAAACAACACATAACTAACATATAATAACACATGCATTGTAAAATGCAAACATTTTATAATTAAAAGGACGTAAGAAAAAAACAAATCATAATAAGATTTACTATTAACTTTAAAGCTATAAACCTTTACATTAAAACAACTTATATTTATTAAATAATAATACTATTTAGTGGTAAAATACTATTAAAAATTGTAATAATTACAATTAATAACTCTAGACGATTCTTTTTAAGTTCTTCACTTTCACTTTTATTAATAATAATATTATCTAAAAATAAACTAAGCTTTAAACTTAACTCTTGCAAATTATCTAAAAATAAATTTATTGAATTATTTTGTTTTAATTTCTCAAATTGTTTTAAAATACCCTTTACTACCATATATAGTTCTTTTTCTGTTGGCTCTAACAACAAGTTGCTATTTATAACCTGTATAGCTTTTAAATCTAATTTATTTTTACAATTAGATTTAATTTGAATATTAGAACAAATTTTATCATTATCTTTTAACTTATTATTCTCACTATTTTTATCCTTAATATCTATTGTAATATTATAAGAAGATAAAATATTACGAACTCTTTTATATGCACTAGCAATTATTTCTCCATTCTTTGTTTCAAAAAATTCCGTTAAAATTTTAATATCTTTCATGATTTGCACAATATTACAGTTATTATCACTTGCGATAATACCATGAATTAAATTAATATTATAATTTTTATCTTTCATAAAAAAAATTAATCTTTCTTTTAAAAAATCTACCACATCAATTTCTAAAAACTTTGCTAAATTAATATTGATTTCTCTATTTGCAATAATTCTAATAATACCAAGTGCTGTTCTACGCAATGCAAAAGGATCTTTAGAACCAGTTGGTTTTTTACCAATAGCAAACAATGAACTAATGCTATCTATTTTATCAAGTAGTGCTAATTTTGCACCAAGCATAGTAGTTGGAGTACTGTCAGTTGGTCCCTGCGGACTATATTGCTCTGATATAGCTTTAGCAATAGTTTCATCATATCCATTATTTAGTGCATAATAATAACCCATTATACCTTGTAATTCTGGAATTTCAAAAACTACAGAAGTTGTTAAATCTACTTTATAGATATCACATAATAAATTTTGTTCTTCATTAAAAATAGTTTTAAATAATTGCTTTACCCTTTCTTTTTTATCAAATAAACTACCTAACCCTTCAAAAAAATTAATTTTCTTAAGATTCCCTACCTTTTCAAGTAAAGGTTGTTGCAAATCATTATTATAAAAAAATAAGCCATCTTGTAATCTAGCCTCTAATACTTTTTTATTACCATTAATAATAGTTTCACCGTTATCTTTAGTTTTCATATTACTAACAATTACAAAAAGTTCTGACAAGCTATCATCTAAATTTAAAAAGTTAATGTAACGTTGATTAGTAGCCATAATATTAATCATTAATTCTTTTGGTAATTTCATATATTCCGTAGGAATTTTACTAACTAAAAGTTCTACATTTTCTACTAAATAAGCTATTTCTTCAAAGAGTTTATCATTATAAAATACTTTACAATTATTTTCTAAAGCAATTTTCTCAACAGCATTAATAATCATATTTTTTCTATAAACAGCTCCTAACATCACTTTATTTTGTTGTAACTGTTTAAAATAATCATTAATAGATTTTATTTTAAGCGCACCACTACTCAAAAACCTATGGCCGTAGGTATTATTATTCGAACTAACATTCCCCCAAGTAAAATCAATAAATATAACATTTTTATCTAGTATATTATTCGAATTGATACGCGTATAAGATGTAGAATTTGTATTAATATTGATTTGAGAATTTATACTTGTATTATCATATATATTATTATCCTCTATAATATTTTGAGCAAAATTACCCTGCAAAATTTCTACACCATTAAGCTTACTATTATCATTATAATCTAACATTAGCATCATATTTCTAATAGGTCTTGCCCACATTATATTACTATCATTATAACGCATTGATTTTAAAAACTTCATTTTGTTTAAAATTTCAT
>JANTFB010113976.1:0-11956 GCA_026546635.1 Porricondyla nigripennis | reverse complement strand
CGATGGCATCGAACGTCACACGGGACGATTACGATTTTATTGCCACAAATTATGTAATTGTTCCATCGAAAGCCCGAACCAAAGTGGAAATGAAGATCAAAGCAAACGTCAAACAAGGGGGGCGAGAGAAAGTTACCTGAATACGATTGAATAAATTATATCGAACGCTTTAGGTTTGACGCACATGCACAGCACTCGCACCTCATCATCACCGAATTGGCCATCACGTTCCATTTGAATTCCAATTCGGCAGTGGCGTGTGCTCGCGCGGCATCGCTTTTCGACCGCAACATCGGTTCGTTTTGGGAGAACAAGTTGTCAATTTTCCATGTCGATCAGAAGCGAATTGCATCAAAAGTTGGGATTTATCGTCCATTAGTTTCCCATCGGGTATCAATGCCCGGGCACCCATCATATTCGTGAAGATATTTATATGAAAATGACTCTGTCAAACGCATTAAGGCAATTTCGAATTCAGATTGAATCGATAACGAGATGGGCGATGGGATGGCAACACATCAGCCGCCGAAAGCCACAGAAACAGAAAGCCAATTCGACGTCGGCTATCCGGGAACGCTGTGTAA
Organism: Porricondyla nigripennis; assembly: GCA_026546635.1. Taxonomy (NCBI): domain Eukaryota; kingdom Metazoa; phylum Arthropoda; class Insecta; order Diptera; family Cecidomyiidae; genus Porricondyla; species Porricondyla nigripennis. The sequence goes on along the minus strand of JANTFB010113976.1, from coordinate 11,372 downwards.
ACGCGCCAATTACGATGGAACCACTGAGACAGAGAAGAGGCGCAACCGAAGAGCTTCAACCTGTGCCAGTGCTTGTGCTTGTGCGTGTGTGCTGCGTCATGCTCATGCATTCGGAGAATCGCCGCGTTTTTTGGGTCATGGCCATACCTATTTTCTTTTTCATCTCCTCTCTCATTGTCATTCAACTGATTGTGAGAATTGAATACGGCAAGCGCCCGCACACCGCACACAATCCATTCCAGAGAAATGAGAGAAAAAAAAGTTTTCACAACAAACGCAGAACACGCTCACGGCTGTGGTGCGTGGCCATCGTCGCCGTACAGCAGAAACAGAATGAAGAAGCGATTGGAGAAAGAGATGCAAGCGCGACCATTCCAGCGATAGACACAAACCACAGGGCCCCGCGCAGTAAACTGACTCGTGGTTAAGGCGAAGCACAAGAAAAGGCGAACCGTGTGCGATCGCCTATCGCTGGTCGCCCATCCGAAATGCGATTCAAAAGTTGAAGGGAGAGGAAAGGAAAAGAAATTGAAGAAAATATGAGTTGAGCAAATACTCGCCCGCCACCGATAAATAGAAAAAAGTCGTCCATTTTTCGGCATTTCGGCTTCGGGCCGTTGTGTGCCACTCGCTTGCGGTTCATTTGCAATCGATTCGTCGAATGTGTGACAATTTATCGAATGCGAATCATCGCCATAAATACTGACCAAAGTGATTGTGGGCTTGTGGGCTTGTGTGCGAGCCACAAAGTTTCTTCATCCGTTGCACCAACGTCGGATGCGGGCACGAGCGTCGGCCTGCGGTCCGATTGACGCACGTCGCACACGAAACACAAATAATTTTCTCGTTTTCACAATCGCCAAGACACTTCGCTCGGCCACGCTTTCCGCGTGAATTCCACCAAAAAACACAGGGCCGGCGACAAAGAAATCTCTGTTCAAAGATATGCGCATTGGTCAATCGGTCGGCGCACGTCGACGAGACCGACCGGCGAACAACAAAAGATAATAAAAATGGAAGACGAGAAAAAAGGAAAACGAAATTTCTTCGCTCACGTGTTTTATTGCCATTCCGCGATTGCATAACACACGGACACGAAATGCAGACGCATGACGCACGCTTCGGGGATGAGTGGGACTAGGAACGAGCGACCGTACAGGCTCAGCACGTTCCGTTTAGCATTTTTACTGCAGCTCAGCGGTGGTGACAGATTGACGAGGGTGTAGCATTTCATTGCCGAAAATTCATTTCAATTTCATGATGTGCAGCCCGCCCATCCGACCAGCTAACCGAGCTTCAGATGCTATGCGCGTCGAGTTGGTCTGAAGCAAACGGAATCGACGAATTCATACGGAACGCGCAACGTTTCCGAGTAGTCGTCGACGAGCTTCGTCGTCTGCAAGCGGTCGCTTGCGCGCATCGTCGGGAACGGCATTTGCATATTGGTGATGACTCGTTCAAGATTCGAGCGAAGTAACGAACCAATGGCATTGGCAAACAATCAAATTGCATGACGCGTAATGATCAACGTTATGAAGTAATTATACGTGGCGGTTACGGCGCAACACGTTTGCGAGCAATTTCTGCAACGCGTGAACCGGATACACCCGAGGAAAGGTGGAGGCAGCGTAGTCACGTTGCATTCGCTCGTACTCTTTTGTTGTTTTCCCCAGACTGGCGACATTCGCCATGGCGACAGCGGCGGCGGCGGCGGTTTTTCGTTTTTCACTTCTCCTTTGTCGCGTCGCCTGCACAATTGTCTCCATTGTCTGCCCAACATGAACTTATCATTATCATTACGATTTATATCGGGGTCTTTGATCGATCGATAGGTATTTTGCATATTCGCAAACGCACCCGCCCCACCGTCGGCCGCCCCACGTCCAACATTCTGCATAATGTCAATGACAGTGGTTGCGTTCGGGTGAAACCACCGTTCGTCGTCAAGGAATTTATTCAATTTCGCAATCACAACAATATTAATAATAACGAATGGTGAAGGTTCGGTAACAACGGTTTTTCCATCAGCCATCGTCGGACCGTACGTGCGTCGTGCCTACCCAGAGACAATCCATCTTTTTCGCGCTAAGAGCTCTTGCTCTCGCGTCGCTTATTCATTCGCGTCGTTTCTTCCTTTCTGTTTTGCTATTCATTTTCATAATAGCCGCCACCGCCGCCGCGCCTGAGTCATTGAACGAGAATGTTCAGCGCTCTTCGAGCTCGCACCGAAATGGTTTCCCCGGACACAGACGGCAAACTGTAGTCCATGTCGATGCAATTTCGAAATCGAAAGCATCATTCGAAGGCGGGCACACGACTCCACTTAATACAATAAAATAACAACTCAATGGGCTGAGTCTTTCGAGTATTTTGAGTACGTTTTTTTCTCGGCTTCTCGCAACTTCTCCTTCTTTCTTCGTCTTGTTGTGCGTGTGACGCGGATGTTTTTCCGACGGTCGGTCGGTGTTCGTGGAAAAAAATTAACACATAATGGAGGACCGGCCGGTGATGACGCAGATCACTTTTTTACGGTCGATTCGATGCGGATGATTGCGTCGATCGGTCACCACGTTGCGCGATGCCCAAGCACAAGCACACATCAATGTTGATGATTTTGGATTGGAATTGGTCGGCATTTCATGAGCTACGCCCAGCGTCAATCGGCCCACATTGACGATTAGACGCGGCGCACGCATGTGAACTACGTCTTCAACTGTCCCATATTCGAATTCCATCGATTGGTAAATTGTTATTCAAATAAAAATCGAAAAGAAATGTTAATTCTTCACTCCGCACATCATCCGTTCTGTGCCGCCGCTTTCGTCAAGTCGAAAATTTGTCATTTCGAAAAAATTCTGTTTTTTTCTCTCTCACCCCATTCCGTTCCTCATCCGATCACATTCGAGAGAGCCGAGTGGTGCGCCGAATTCTCATGTGGCCCACATTCGAATTGCAAATCGAAGTTAAGAAATTGACACAAAAATCAATGTCATCGTCGAAACGATCTGGTGTCTGTCGCCAGCGACAGTCGCTGCATGTGTGCATAACTTCATTTGAATAATATTCGCTATATGGTGGCATGTCATGTACCGTATTCGACCACATGCCATACTCCAATTGATGCTTCGAAGAGAGTGTCGTCGCCCGAACATTGCGGGCTCGCTTCGTCGATTTTTATTGATTTATCTGCCGGCACGGCCAGAATAGAAATTGTTTACGTAAACAGTTGATTTGTTAAATATTGAACAGGTACGTCCACAGCGGCCTGGCCCTGCCGCGAAGTCAGCACGCTGACTAATGCGATTATAACGGTTCACATTTTTGCGTTTTCAAACACCCACGCAAGGTTGTCATGCTCTGCATCTCCATAAATCAGGGTGGGAATGACAAAAAAGAAACGATTCCATCAATTTTCGCACGTTTTTGTTTTGAGTTTTTATTGGAGGTCTGAGGTCCCGTACCACAGACAGTACCAGTCGTCATTAAAAAGCAAAAAAGATGCGAGTGGCCGATCAAAGAAGCAATTAAATGGTGACAATGGGCACTCGCGATCGCACGTGAATTGTTTATTTTGACAATTAGTCGACTGCGAACAGAGCCACGGATGCCGTCCAATCTTAGTTTATCACATGCTACACCTAGCCACTTGTACGTGGCTCTCGCCTCACGATGCGTTCGGGATCGCTGACAAACGCTTGTGGCCAAACCATAAATTACGTCGTACGCGCCCGTGCGTAGTGCGTACTCGATTCCATTGCTGATTCTGAAAATAATAAGAAAAGAGACCAAAGCGACCACAAACAAATCGTCGACACAACTGAAACCACTCAATCCATTCCGAACGCAATGCTGATGAACAAGAAGTCGAGAAAAGAAAAAGAAATGAAACAAAACGATGAGGTGATGGAGATGGAGACGCAGGAGGAGAGGGAAGCGATGCGATTTACATGAAGAAAGTAACGAAGAGAAATCCGACAATTCCGAGAGAAAACAACGGCAGGAACGAACAAAAACCGAATTTATTCGTGCAGAGAGTTCAATTGAAAGCAAAAGTGACATGCGTCTGCGTCTGATTACAACACATTTTCATGGACACAAAACGATGAATTATGACAATACCGAATGAACAGCCCCCGTTCGTTTGTACGAAACGATCGAATTGCGAATGACCAATGCCGACGATGACGCACTTTGTGGCCGAAAATGTTCGCGTTTAATTTTCGAACTTTGTTTTTATTTCGATTTGTGTGGCGGGCGAACCATGCACATAAATCCGTAATGTGAATGAACGATGACGAGCTATTGTCGGCGGCGCCACTAGTCACTCGGACTGCCCCCTCCCCTTCTCGCGTTTTCATTTTTCTTTTACTATTTTTTCGGAGAATGCAGCGAATGTGTGTGTATGATTCGTGTAGCCACGCACCGCGTTGGTACGGTTACGCGGTTACGGCACTAAATGCTGCTCGTGTAATGAACTTTGGTGCGCTGCATATTAAATACTTACTCGATTTGATTGCATCGGCGGGTGCGTCTTAATATGTGGGATTGGTGCGATCGATGTATCGATTATTCGTCACTTCGTTCTTCGTCCGTGATGACGGACGACCCAAATTTAATTTATTTTCGGTCTTATTATGGCATGGAGGGGTGATGAGAATCGACCCTTTGCTCGCCATTTCACTCGCAACCCAGTGACTGAACTCTGGCATCAGCCTTCGTCGCCATTGTTTCATCTGATGCAGCCGACAGCCCATCTATGGGATTATTCGCAGTCTCGAATTCTCGTCCCCGGATCCCTGGCAAACGGATTCATTCATCGAAATATTATTATACGTTATACCTCTACTGTCTACTATATTCAGTCTATTCCATGCGCGCGTCATTTGATTGGATCATAAATTGACATGGATTAAATGGAGCAAAAATCGTTCGTTCCATCGGACCGGGATGCGCTCAAACTCAACCCGTTTGCCGGGAATTTAATTTCAATTCGGCAAACAGCAGGGCAAACTTTTCAAAATTGTTCTTTACACTTCTGCTGCGCTGCGCATGAATTCGCAATGAAATTCGACACAGTTGACAGAAGGTAATATCACCGGTCGTTTCGTGTCGAAAATAAATAAAAAAAATCTTCCAATATTTATCAGCAATTCTTCGTTTCCGAATTCCTTTTGCGCCTTCTTCGTCATTTACACCAATTGCGCATTGCCCATTCTTTTGCCATGAATTTTTCATTCGATATTCACGGGGCGCGCGCTCAGGTAACGACAACCATTCCACGATTTATGATTACTGTTATTTGTTCGCCTGCGCGCATTTGGCCGGCGACGATGTTGCTTCGTTTCGAACCGAAATCAGCAGCAAGCCCCGGCTTCATCAATAAATCAGGTCAAATAGTATACACGCACAAGACGGTGCGAAGCACATAGCATTTTCAACAGAGAATAGTTATTTGTGCGCCAGCGTCCAGTATCATTACTGTCGCCACGATGGTGACATATGTGATGTACTGGGCACTGCATTGCGGCTGGGCGCCCTTTTCTGACCCTCACTCCATCCACCCTTCGCCCTCGATCTCATATCTTCATCTCTACCGTCTCACGTCCACATCCCCTATCCACCTCAACCTTACCCCAATGTCCCCCTTTCTTTTCCACGCCTCCTCCGACCCATCTACTGGATAGAGGGGCCTAGATCTCTTTTGGTATTTGATGACAGCAAATTTAACGAGCATCGGAAATCACATTCAATCATAAATGTACGATTCACCCGTCTTTCTCTCTCCAACAATCGCGCAAACACTCTTTGCCCACTCAAAACGAATGTGAACTTGATCGACGTGCTAATGCACATAATCCCATAAACAATATAACGACTCGATACATGCTAATTGCACTAACAATGTTTTTCTTAGCTACATTTTTCCTCTTCTCTCGCTGTTGCTGCTCGTCATCGTTTTTTCTCTCGGCCTTCTCCTCATCTGCTATTTTCGCCAGCCATTGAACGTGAGCCGAATGTTTATGTTTACGTTTTCCGGTTCAATCAATTAACCTGTTCGTGAAAATCACAAGCAAATGGAGTGTCAATTGCCACGTCTGATACAATGAGTGAAACTGGTGATGCACGCAGTCACACACGAACCATCATCGCCTTCGGACCGTAACGCACAACGAGTTCGTAAGCAATTTGGTGAACCTTTCCGATTCGGAGACGCCGACATTCTTCTGAAAAAACTGCGTGTTAATTTGTAACACATGCTTCGTTCACGCACCGGCCGCGGAATGTCTGCCTATCTTTGTTTCTTTATTTGCTTAGAAAGTGAACGCTTTGGTTAACGCACGGTCGCACGGCGAACTCAACAAGCCTTGTAAAATGCAAATGAGATGAAATCGAAATGAACGAAATGCTAATCGGTGCATATGCACTCATCGAATCCGAGATGGATTATATCGGATAGATAAGCTCATCGCACGACCTCATAAACAATCGTACCGTATTTTTCCCACACCCGAATCGGAATCGTTTCGATTCGCTGCCATTCGAACTTCATCAACGGCACATCCACTCTGTCTCGAGTGCAGAATGTTCTTGAAATGGGGTTCTATTGTCGAACATTGTTTGCAAGTAGTCGCCGGTCCTCCCTTTTCCATCGCCGAAAGAAATACTCTTGAATGCTCGTTGCTCAATAAGCTGCGACGTGAGAATCGAATCATTTGCTCAAAATTATCGCCAACTGCTGAGTCGGCTGCGTCCACAATTCAGCAGTCGAAAAGCTCTGAAAGTTCGCAAAGCTCCGTTGCCTGGCATTCGTTCAGCGCTCAACGAGATCTTTCTGACCGACGAAACGCCTGGTGAATATCGACCGCACCAAATCAACCGATTCGAACATTTTACTCTTTCATGCAATAAATCGCCGACCTGATCTTGTCGCCGATAAAACCAGAAGATAGATTCACAGTCGACAGCCTTTTCGTCCCAGGCTCAACACAGCCTTTTCCATATAAATTGAATCGCGAAGCTTACGAAAAATTCATTTTATTGTCCTTCCACTGAACGTCAACCACTACACGGATTCGAGTGGCGATGAATGAAACAGCAACATCAGAATATCGCGAACTTTTGAGGAGGAGAAACGGAAAAGTTGCCTGGGTTTGTATGGCCGCACCTAAGGTTGCAGGGTGCAATACCCTTCTGTGGCATCCGTTGGCTTGGATTCGAATTGATGGCCTTTTCCCGATTCCATCGAATCGTACGAACCAATTCCAGTTAATTCTCGACGCGGACAAGTCATCGAAAATGCATTGTCTATCGAACCGAACTCGAGTTCAACACACATCACGCTTTTTGCGTTGGCTGATTAATTTTGCTCTCCGATTTTTCATTCAAAAATGGCACCGAATGTGATGGCTTTCGCATCGACGTCGCAACGAAGCCAATTGTCATCCACATGAACATGAATTAGATTTTTTTTTACCATTCGAAAATATTTGGCTCCGTCGAATTCACTTCGCAAACTGTGTCAGCGGACGGTGCGTGACCGGCCTTTTAAATAGAAGAGAGCTGTTCGCAGCATTGACGACAATTTTTTTCATCAGATTTCCGTCTACAAAGTTTTCTTCAATCGCCCGGAACATTTCCAATAGACAAGACCATCCGATTAGATAACATCAAAGATGTTGCGTTTGGTGGGGCTCTGCCCCTATATCTCCCCCCACCTCCTCTCCTGTTCGCTATCTATCTGACTCTATTGAATTCGAATGCACGTATGGATATTGGCATTCAACGGCAAGTAGGTCACGGCAAATGATAAACACAAGGAACACGAAAGGGAAAGAAAAAAATAGAGAAAAACCAACCGACGAAAGAAAGCAGTTATAACAAAAGATGAAAAACAGAACGAAGAAAGAAAACAACTTTCGATCGTTCAATGGAACGTGAGCATGAACGTACTATTTGCTTATGCGATATGCAATGAAGTGGAACGCGATGCGAAAATTGTGCGCGCGAATTCCGTAGCAAGTCAGTCCATTGCAAATATGGCGCCAGCAGCACCCACTCTTCGGGTGGGGTTTCCACGGCACCGTGAACGCACGGAGGACACGCGCTGAACTCGACAGTTTCGCATGCATCGAAGGAAATTAGCGTTTCAAATGCCACAACATTCTCGCACCTGTGACCCGTCCAATAACTGGGTGGCGCGTGCACAATCTAAATTCCATTCGCATCTCATTTGACCGTTTCGCGATTCCGCCGCCTGTTGATTGGCGTATGTGTGTGTGTGTGTGTGTTGCGTGCACTGCTGTCACACGGCGACCATATCGCGACCCATCGATTGGCAAGCGATGTCTTGTGTACGATGTACGGCGTGTGGTCCACAGCACATTCAATGTTATTATCAAGCGACTGCCATTCCACCGTGAAAATTTCAATCGTGTGCACTTGAATCGAGAAAAAAACAACAACAACAACGAAACGCACCGTTGCCATATCGCGCCACGTCATGTTCAAAAGTTCAAAGTTGCAATAGCGATGTGTAATTTTCAAGAATTTTGCGGATTCGCCGTTACACGAAGCGGCGCCATCGAAACCGCTGACAACACACCGACAACACTTCCAATCAATTTCAATATCATCGCCGTCGTGTTTCCATCAAGTTCACTTCTTCTCGATTATCATTCTGGCGAACATAGTCGATGTATAATGAATTCAACATCGGATGAGCCGGCGTATCGAACGTCGCTAGAGAACGTCGATGCGATGTGCTTTATGCATCGAAAATTCAACTAATTGAGTGGTGGGGAGTGACGTCGTATCGAATACACCGGGCCCAGCGCACAACAAGCCAGTACAATTCAATTGGCTTTTGTTTATGCACCACAATGCGAACGAACGACAAAGTTTCCTTCGCACACAATGCTTCACATCAGCTCCGAATCGAATATATTGAAATTTAGAATGTGATGGCGCGATTGAGTGTCGATGTACCGGCAAACGGGGATCCGAATGCACGACATTGCCATTTGCCACACAATGCGATACACAATGTGTGATGGATAATGCGATACGGAGCCTATGACGACTGCTGAAGTGATTATTATCGTTCAATTAATTTTTTTTCGCAAAAACAATCGACGGAAACTTCTCGTCCGCACTCTGCACCATGACGGATCCAGTGTACGCACGAACGTTCCTCCATTCCCTGTTGGTGAACCGAATGCGATAAATTCGTATAAGAGTCGAACTTGAGTCGGGGTGAGACGGGAGGGCCCGCACCAGTGTTGCGGTTAAGTTGTTGGAGATTTTCGATTGTGGCGAGCCATCCAAAGTTCGCCATCGACTCGAGTCGCCGGTTGCAGGTTTTATTGTGGAATTCGCAAACCAGAAATCGTTCCGAAAATGAATGATAGTTTCCACCACACCATTCCATCCGTCGCACACCACGTTCAATATTTTGCGTTCGGCGATGACGTGCACGACCCGTCTGACATGTGTGGAAATTTCCGTGTGACCACTGACCGACCTCACCACCGTTCGTCGCAAATGTAAATTCTAATTTTAGCAACGAAATGAGGTGGCAAATTTTCGGCGTTCAGGGGACGACACCGTGCCGGAAAAAAAAAATGTAGTTCAATGCGACCGGTATGGCACGAAACACGATCCAGAATATCGTGGCCAACGCGTGCCAACCGGGAATGTGCGTGATTCGAATTGGCCTACTGATACCGGCTTCGCCGCCGATGCCGCATATGAATATGCAAATGCAATTTCATCGGACTTTGTTAGACCGATCGACCGACACACACACGAGCACACGCGCGAACCCTGTGACGCGCTGATACGATTGCTTTTCCGCCTGTAGAGGCTTTGGATGCAAGGTGAAGCAGCCAAAAGCGACAGAGAAAAGTGCCGATCGAATGACGTCTACTTTGTAGTTTTCAATGCACCCATTGTCCAACTGATCACAATGAACTGTTTCGCCATCGATGAGACAGAGACAAAAGAAACGGAAGACAAAATATAAAATTTGTGCTCGTAATTCAATGCAAATGTGTGTGCATGCGTTCGAATTGCTTCCAGTTTCATGACACTGCACAGTGTGTCACACATGCACAGAGACGGGCAACGCCAGTGAACCGTGTAATGGATTTCAAGTCGAAATCACGACACAAAACGACCGCATCGGCCGAACGGTGCGAGGTGAAGTGCCGTGCTACCTGTATGTGTGCGTGGGATTCGCATACTTTTGCAGATGTGCCCAAACACATCGTTAATCTGCGATTGTGGTCGTGTGTGTGGTCGGCCGCGACGTTGAAACAAAAACAAGACGGAGCGAACCGCCAAATATTGTTCATACCCGTCCGTGAGGTAGGAAGCGATGATCGACCGAAGAAATCACAAAACAGAAAAAAATTAAATATTACTGTCGCCTGCGTTCGATTGTCAGTTTCTGTTCAGCCGTCGAAAGATAAACGTTCAACCGAGAGAAGGTGCACCGCGATTCAGGACACAATTTATTACTAGCCAACTGGGTGCGTGAGTGTTCGCGCCATCGAAATCGAATTTGGAAAAGTATCGCTGTCACAAAGTCTAGAGGCCGGTGTGTGCGCGCGTTCATCGTTCACTGCGATCACAAATTAGTTGAAATTAAATCAATCCGTTAATTGGCACATGCTCGTTGGACTCTGGCAGCAGACCACGTCGGGAAATATCGGGATATTTTGAATTTTTGGTGACCGGAGAGTGTTTGTTGTTGGGATAAATTGCGAGGAAACGGGTAGACCGGACCGAATCGAAAATGATCGAATTAATGACGGGCAGCGATTTCTTCAAACGCGGAGGTATGCGCATTTTGTCGACAGGCTGTTGCGTCCGCACACCGGATCATTCGCTTTTATTTTTCGTTTTTTTTTTGTCGTTTTGTGTTCACAGATGCGCGCGTCGCCAACTGGCCGCTGATGGAAAGCCCATTATCGCTGATGTGTATTCTGGCCACATATCTGATGATTGTTTATCGATGGGGTCCCGCGTAAGTTATCTCATCCATTCACTACATATTTGTCCATTTGTGCCATCGGCCACATTGAGCTCCGTCGCCAGTGGGAGACGGAAAGAAAGCTCTCCACTGTTTGTTCTTCTCTCGAAATATTACGTGTGAAATCGTTCATATTGTTCAACGGTTGTGTCGTGTGGTGCGGCCAGCATCCACAAAATCATGCGTGAGCCCTCTGTCTGCCCCGTACACCATTCGATGCTGGCCACACAGACGACAGCGCAGAATCCGAGAGCGAAAAAAAAACAAGAAAAAACACAAATTACAATTTGGTAATTGTTGTCGTTGCGTAATTGGTTGCTCGGACATTTTACGCTTGTTT